>PVKN010036302.1:0-11465 GCA_004027915.1 Capromys pilorides | reverse complement strand
ACTGAGGAAATTTCAGTGTTTAAGAGATAAAATTCAAATAAAGCACATCTTAGGAACTTTTATTATTTTCATAAAATATTTTCACTCTGGAGGTGACTTTCTTGTTTTTATTTTTATTTTAAAGAAGAAATAGTGATAGGCTTTCCTACTTTTAGAGGGTTTCAGGATGGAGAGGTAAATATTTGAAACTATCAAGATATATTTTTAGAATTTTACTTGATTGTTACATTGAAAAATTTTCTAGTTGCTGCCTTTAATTTTCCTTCTAAGTGTTAGCAGCTCATAAGTGATTTTTATATAAGAAGTGATGCTGATGATTCTGTTTAAACTAATAATTGTAACAATTGACTCTGTTGTATTATATAAGAAATTTTGCTTAGTTTCAGAAAGCTTTGTGGCTGGCCAAAAATACTGGTAGACTGGTGTCATTTTGATCATTCACCTATTCAGTACGAAATGACTACATAGGTTTGATCCCTTAATTTTGCTGCAATATTTGTTCTCTTAATTTTTATTTGATCTAAAATGTTTATAATTTTCTAATTTGAATACTAGCTTATGTTTAGCAAATGCACTGTTACCTCATTTAACTCATACAGATCTTAATGAGAAAAATATTGCTATCTAAAAAACAAAAAGATAACTTGTTCAGGGACAGTGCATTATTAAGAGGCTGAGACAGTTCTGGAATTACCAAGTTTCTTGGATAGGTGAGTATATAGTCTTAATCACTTGGAACCTATCAAGAAGTAACAGGACCAATATAGGAAGTTTAACATACATTAGTTTTAGAAACTAACATTAAAAATGAACTCAGACTAACGTGAGTCTTGTTACCTACCATGTTACCATGTACATCACAATTATATAGCTAAATTTGAATTGCCTTGTAATATGTTGTATATTGAAATAATTTTATATCTTACAATTTGTTTTGACTAATTATGCCTTCTTAAGATCAGGTTTTATTTTTCGTCTGAAAATGTTGAGAATGACCCAGGTTAAAGTGGTTAAGGACTTAGGGGTTAAATGTTTAAATTCACTTTTGTGTTTCTTCTGTGTTTTTCTTCTTTGTGTGTGTGTGTGTGTGTGTGTGTGTGTGCGTGCGCAGTCACAAAAAAAGCAGTAGCATTTTTTTCTTACTTAACGTTATGTCTTGTCAGTTGTGTCGTTAACTAGTGATGCTTGATGCTTTTCATGACTGTTTTCTAAATATTTTTGGTATTGCTTTTTTTTGGTACCCAGGATCAAACTCAGGACCTTGTACTTGCCAGGCAGGCGCTAATGCCACTGAGCTGTCTTCCCCAACCCAGTGGCTTTTAATGGAGAAAAAAATTATGTACTATTGATATATAATTAAAGAGTGTTAAATTCCGTGGCCTGAATTAGCTTAATTCACACTATTCATGAAGTCTTAATTTCTATTGGACATTTTGAGGGCTGATATAATGAATAACCTTGCCTATAAATATCTTCTTTCTGACTGTCTGTTTTTGAGACAGAATTTCATAATGCAGTTCAGGCTGGCCTCAGTCCTCTTGGCTTAGCCTCCCAAGTGCTGGAATTTCAGCTGGCTGTCTACTTTGTATGAGTGCTGAAATTTCTTTTTTAGGAAATGAAAATAGCTCAGTGGATTAAAGTGACTGCTTGCTGGGATTGGATCCCCATCTCCATCCCCAGGGCACACTGAGAGGGCAATTGAAACTGGGCATGGTGGCGCAAACTTGGAATCCCAGCTCTTGGGAGGCTGTAAATAGGCAGATCACTGAGTCCGATATTGTAGTGAGACCTTGAATACTCTGTAGACCCTTCCTTGAAATACAAAAAAAGAAAAGAAAAGAAAAGAAAAAAACAAAAGCATCCACATGTATATCCTGAGTATGATAAACTATTGAAGAAAGTGTGTCTGTATTAGTTTGTTAAGGTTTTTCTTGTTTTCATCACAAAATAATAATCATTTTGTTTTATCTAGACTGCTTGAAGTTCGTGGAAGGCTGTATGAGCTTCTAACTCATTGTATTCCTCCTGAGATAATAATGAAGGTAACTAAGTTGCAGAATTTGAATTGTTTATAACTAAAATGGATTTTTGGGTGTGATCTTAGGGCTTTTACAGGATACATTGTCAATTCTTTCTATCTCAGTAATTCCACAGGTAAATCACTCAGCCTCTTTTGTGTGGCAGGCAACACTGGGAGGCTGAAAAGGGGAGGGGAAGACATGCCTTTAGGGAAGTTATATTTTAGTGGAGGGAGATAGGTGTTTTGAATGTTACAAGGAGATGAAAGAAAATGACAGTGGAGGGTGTGGTTAGATGTGCTTGTAGATAACTGATGAAGGTAAGTTTAAGTTCAGAGTGAGGAGTAGGAAGAGAGAACCAAACAGATAGCTGAAGAGTAAACATTTCAGACAACAAAATTCGATGTACATGAGGAATGATAGAAAAGAAGTAGCAAGTTCAAACTACATGCCTGGTGTCAGCTATCTAGCTGCTAAATTTATTAATTGCTAGATATTAAGGAATTTGAAGTTTTTTGCTTTTATTAAAATTACATAGTCATACTTAAGTGAAAATTATATCAGTTCTGTAAAAAAATTGAAAGTCCGTTTTTGTACTATAAAAGTAAACACTTTTAACAGACCTCATATTTTCAGAGAATCCGATACACACGTGTGCATATTCACAAAATTTCTGTGCTCTTGACCGTTTTCACCTAGCAATATTTCATGGGTATTGTGTTGTGACTTACAGATTAACCTCATTCTTTTTAGTGTTCTATCATACTAAAAGAATGATCAAAAGTTTTTGATAATCTATCATGACTATCATAAGCTTTTGATTATGGCCTCTATGAAACTTTAGATTGTCTGCAGATCATCATTGTAAATATTGGCTCAATAAATATATTTGTATATCTCTTTGAACCCTTCTGCAGTTAAATACAGATGTCCCTTAATTTATAATGAAGTTATGTCCTAAATATCCCTTTGAAGATTGAGGATATTTTATGTCAAAATCTTAGCTACTTGGGAGATGGAAAGAGGCTGGCTCCACTTGGCTGCTGGAGTTGGAGACCAGCCTCGATAAACAAAGACTTCATACATATTGGACAAACATCATTTTATGTCCCTGATTTACTGGAGCGTCACAGGTTAACAACACGGTGCACTGTCTAGAGTAGTGATGATGAACCCTTAGAGCCTTTAATTATAACAAACAGCCAGTTGTAGCATATGCACCAGACGGTCACCACTGCTGGTGTAGAATCCCCAGCATCTGAAGAAAGTGCTAGATATCACTAGCCTTAGCAAAAGGTCAGAATTCAAGTGTGAATTTTTTTGTGTGTGTTCATTTTTTTTTTTTTAAGAGAATTAAAAATAATATTACAAATGATACAGAATTTCACTAAACAAAATGATAGGAATTCAGCAGTAGCTGTAATATCTATTGTTGCCTCCAAATTATTTGTTCAGATTACCAGCAAAATTAGGCCCACATGTGTAAACATGTTATCTCTTAGTATAAGTATAAATGCTTTTGAATGTATCTTGGCATTCTGCCACCATAAAGGCCAAAAACTGTTAAGTTGGAGTATCATAATTCAGGGACAATTTGTATTTGTGATTTAGAATATAGTGGGTCACCACTGCATGTTTATTCTGTAGAAGTAAGGACATTTTTGATTTTGGATGAAGGGTACTAGTTAACAGGAAAGAAAGTTCTCAAATACTGTGTATATAAAAAAGCATATTAAGTTATATTTTCTGGGGGAATTGCAGTAGTTAAGCATGCGTGGCTAATGTTTTAAATGGCTATTTTATGAGTTACTCCTTATTTTTCTATAGGGCCTGCTCTCAGAACTTCTACACAATTGTGATGGACAACTGAAAGGGGAAGTAACCCAGATGGCAGCTTATTATGAACATCGTCTACAGCTGGGTACCAAAGCCATTTATCACTTGGAAGCATTTGTGGCCAAATTTATGGCACTTTATAAGAAATTCATGGAAGATGGATTGGAAGGCATGATGTTCTGATTTCAATCAGTGATTCTTCTAAGTACTTTTCAGAGTCAGCCTCCATACAATTTATATTGGGACAGCCATGAGTAAAATAAACTTAAGTACTTAGTCATGTCTTATTTGTGATTTTTTAGCATAATGTTGCTTCTGTGGACTGCAAATTATTGCTCTTTGTGTTAGATAATTATTCCTATAGTATTTAAACATAGTGAAAGGACACAGTTAGAAACTATAGAATCCAGGAAAATGAGTGATTTACTTTAAACATTTGTTTCTCAACTATATATTGTATGATCCTTCTGTTTACTTCTGTCTACTCTCTCACCTGTTGAAGGAAATTTACACTTAAAGATTTTCTTCCCCTCCAGAATTAAATTTTTTGTAGGAAATTTAAGAATTCTAAAACAGCATGGGTACATCTCAGTGATTCAGATGACTATCAGTCACTAAGAAGTGCTTGGACTCTTAAAGAATACTGATGTTTGATCATGTATTGGTGTCTCATAGTTTTCATTTTGTAGTTTAGCAGTTGACCAGATAGATGTATGTGTGAGCTTATCCTTGCTCTCATATTGTTTTTAAATGTTCATGATTTCCCAGTTTAATTTCTGATGTCTCAAGCCACACCTGTAACTAGGCTGGGGAAGGTATGTATAGCCATTCCTTTTTGAATGAAGTCTAGATATCATCCAGAAGAGTTACAGGTTTGCCTTGTTCCTTGTATATAGTGATATCTATTACTGTGACCATAAGCAACCTTGAATGTGTAGAGCTATAGTTTTTATTGACCAGAGGCTGTGGTTTATATTTGGTTTTAGTGTGTAAGGGTTCATATTTTGAAATTTGATCCCTGTTGTATTTTAGGAGGAAGGGAACAGTCCTGGATGATGTTTAGAGGTGGGTCTTGAAGGCTAATTAGGATTAGATAAGATCATCAGAGTAGAGCCCCATGTATAGATTACTGGTGACTATAAAGAGAGATTCCAGAAGATTCCTAAGAAAGCACTCTTGTTTCTTTCTCTTGCCATGTACTGCCTCAGGACTCTACCAGCAAGGTCAAGAGATAAGACTCCTTGCTCTTATATTTTCAGAACCATGACTCCATTAACTAAAGTTACCAAGCTTCAGATATTTTGTCATACAAGTGACAAGTGCATGATTGCATCACAAGGAATAGTAGACCATATTCCTACTATTTTTATCCAAAACTAAACTGCTTTCAAGAGTAAACATTTTTCAGCAAGTTGTCTGACCTTGATCAATTTTTAGTGCCAATCTTAGTTACTTTTCTGTTGTTGCTGAGAGAAAATCCCTGACACCCAAAACTAAGTATGAAGAGGTTTATTTAGTTCAGTTGGTGGTTTCAGTCGTGCTCAGCTGGCTCCAAGGCAGAGTGGCACACGGCAGAGGGCAACAGTTCATGGAAGCAGAAAACAGCAGGTCAGCAAGAGTAGAAGGGAGGAGCTTGAGAACAGGCCTCTTTCTCTTCCTCATAATGTTTGCAGGCTATCAGCTACCTCAGGTGGGTGTGACATTTACACCCATAATCCCAGTATAGGATTCCTAATCCCCGTGAATCAGTTAAAAGCTAGACACCTACTCCATGACTGCATGAAACTTTGGGGGTTACATCTAGACACAAACCATAACAGTGCCCTAAAGAAGCTTTGTTTTTTATGATTTTATTTATATTTAGACATTGCTGCACAGGAAGATCAGCTCATGTTTTCCAGTTTTTATTTGTAGGAATACATTTTCACTGATTGTTATTCATTGCATTTTTTGGATTCCTATTTCAGTTGGTTATTATTTTACTTTAGCCTGGAAAAATATCTTTGGCAGGTCTCATAAGGCAGGTCTAATGATCAATTTTTTAAGAATTTTGGGGCTTTTTTTTTGGTCTAATTCAATTTTGTGTTCTTTTTAAAAAGTATTTTTAATAGATTTAGAACTTTGAGAAGCATTTTTATTCTGCTGTTCGTATTTTTCTTTTTTTATATGTACTTTATTTTGTCCTCTGAATTGTATTATTCCTGAAAAGAGACCTATGATTCTACCCAGTTTTTACTATATTTTTAAAAATTTTACTTTCAAAAGTTCTTTTTAAGATTTTCCATTTCTTTGATTAGTTTTAAGCAGTTTGATTGTTGTATATCTCAGTGCAATTTTTCTGTGTGTTTTCTGCTATTAAACTACTTTGAGTTTATTGCACATCTAGATTTATGAGTTTATAGATTTGATCAAACTGGGAAAAATTTAGCCATTTTCTTCAAACTTTTTCTATCATCTCTTCTGAGACTCTAGTTAAATATAAACTTGGTTAAGTCCTGTAAGTCACAATATCCCTTCCTGGATAACTTTAAAAAACTCTGATATGCTGTTGTTATGATATAATGTAAATAACAACTTTGTTCCTAGGATTTGAAGTTGTCCACTTTACATCAGAAGGAAAACTCATTTGTCGGGGTTCGCTTGAATTGTGTAATGATACTTTAAATGTTACTTCCAAATTACAGCACCCTAAATTGCGAAACACATCCCTTAGAAAATAAAAAAATACCAAAGTTTTAGAAGCTGTTTTCCTTCCCAAGAAAGATGCAATTGTTTCCTTTTTTCCCCCTTCAGCGTGAAGAACTAAATTTCATTATGTGTGTGCTGCTGGTTTCTTTCCTATTAACCATCCTATGGAAATGGGAAGCGTTATTACATGATGTTATTTTGATCATGGTATGCAAGACTTAATAATTCAGTACCTTCTTTTAGATTTGTGCTCTCTGTAAATCTGATTCCTTGTTTCTGTTGCAGATTGCCCTCTGATGTTACCTTCTCTTTAATATAGAAGTACAGGAAACTTAGGTTCAAGAACTTGAAGAACTGTAACTTGTTAATGAGCAGCTGTGCAAAATAAGCACTAGCTGTAGGCATGTAAAGAACTTTACATAGCCTTACCAGGGTATCATTTTTATGTGAGGCACTCTTCCAGCTTCTTTATGAGCTTTCTCTTTAATTCTAACAGGCTTTTTGCTAGATGTTATTCTATTTTTACATCTGAGAAACTGGATCCAGGCAGTTGAACATAGGTGTCACCCTAATAAATTCACAATTATCAACCAAGAAATAGGCCCTCATCACTGCCCAAATTTATGTTTCTGTAATCAAGTCTCCACATTGTCTGCTTCAAAACTTAATTGGGAAGAGATAACCTCACCTCTTTAGCAGCCAGCTCACAAAAACAAATCTATGCATTCTTTATTTCTGTGTCTTCATTTGTATGCACCTGGTGTTCCTGTACCTACATTTGTATGCATCTTGTCTTCTGATACAATAGAAAACCTATTCATTTTCCATTTTTAGCCTAACCCTTCCACCTCTACCTTGGATTGCATTAAATTTTATCTTGTCTCAAAAAACCTTTTATTGTCTTTTCTCTGTTCTTGCTTATATGTTCAGCCTCTGCTTCCCAATTGGATCGTTTATTTTGATTTTCATAATATTGAAGTTTCCAACAAAATTTTAAGTTAGCATTGCTCATATTAATATTTTGTAATGAACATGTAACTGTGGTTGGTTGTATAACTTTACCCATCATTTTATGGTTTTGATGCCCATAAAAATGAGTTACCGACATGGGTATATTTCTTCTTAAGGTTATTAGCATGCGTGTTGACTGCCTAAAGGCATGTCAGGGCCAGCCAGATGGCTCAGTGGATTAAGTGGCTCCTCAAGCAGATGCAGCTGCTGGGAGTTCCATCCCAGCCTGCCATGCCAGCCCAGCTCCTGGGGCATGGAGCATGCTGAGACAGTGGTTGTGACTGGGTGTAGTGGCCTGTGCCTGTAATCCCAGCACTTGGGATGCTGAAAAGCAGGAATGATCACTACAAGTCCAAACTGTGTAGTGAAACCCTGTACATCTTGTAGACCCTATACTAAATTTTTTTTAAAAAGCCGTATGACAAATACATAAAAATCTTAAAGGGCAGCGGGGAAATTACTTATATTCGTAGGTGAAATGATTTCCTATCTAGAAAATCTTAATTTCTCTTTAATGATATTAGGAAGACCATAAGATATGTAACTAATATATAATATTTGTATTTTTATGTAATAGTAAACTTGGAAGATGAAGTTCAACTTGTTGAATTTGTAACTCAGAAAAATCCTAAAGTACATCTTAAAATGCTTACCACTACTCAAGACCTATACATTGAACAAAATCCCTGAAAAAAGTCTCAAATAAATGGAGAAATATAACTTGGATTTAAAGATAATATGTCAGTCCTAACTCAGTGTACTATGTAGCAAAATCATTATTGTGCCAACAATGGAAGAAGAGTCCAGGTGCTTCCACTCACTGCCTCTTGTGCTGCAGTTTTACCCATTGCCTGATCCTGGGGAAATAAATGGCACACAAACAAATTACATGCGACTGTTATTCATAGCAAAAGACAAAAGTGGTGAGCTAGGCTCCAAGGCTCAGGAAAGTTGTCCAGGTGTGCAGTCTCCACTGTGAGTGACCTGCTTGCCTCATAGCTGATGGACCCTTAAAGATAGCCCATGACAAATTGTGCTTTTCACTTTTAAGTAAATAGTCCAGTGGCTTTAATGTATTTTAATATTTTTGTACAGCTATCACTATCATCCCTGGAACTCTTCATTTTTAGCTGAAATATTGTATTCATTAACTACCCTCCCACCCTGCCGTACATTTTAACCACCATTCTATGTTCTGATTTGGTTGTTCTGAGTACTATCTGTATTTCATAAGTAGAATGTTGTAACATTACTGTGATTGGCTTATATCGTTTAGCATGATTTCTGTTGTAGCCTGTCAGAATTTTATCATTTTTAAGACTAATATTCCAACTGTATGTATATACTACACTTTGTTTATTCATCCTCTGTCAGTAGTCCCTTGGTTGCTTCTACAGCCCAACTGTAAATAATGCTGCTGTGAATACAGTAGTACAGATATCTCTTTGAGACTTTGTTTTCAATTGTGTTGGTATATATTCAAAAGTGAAGTTACTAGGCCTGATAGTCTGCTTTCACTTTTTTTTTTTTTTTTTGGTTAACTCACTTTTTTATAGTGACTATACTGTTTCTGTTCCCACTAACTACACAAGAGTTTCAACTTCACCTCATCTTTGCTAATGTGTTATTGTCTAAATTTATTTTCAGTAGCCACTGCAATGGTTGTTAGGTAGTATCTCTGTATTATTAGGCTTTTCCTAATGATTAGTGATGTTCACCATCTTTTCCTGTGTTTATTGACCATGTTAACATCTTATTGGATCAGTTTAAGCATACTCATTTTTAATTTGTTGTTGAGTTGTATTCTGTGGTGTATATAATTCAAGTTATATTAGTTCTATGTTCTATATATGACCTATCAGTATTTTCATTATATATATATATAATGTATGGCTCAGCCTGCCCTGGGGGTGGGCTGGAGCAACATGTGGTGCAGGGGATCAAACCGCGGTCCCTGCAGTTGCCTAAGCTTGCCTAAGCAGGTGCTTTAGACCGCTGAGCCATCTTGCTGGTCCCAATATTTTCATCCGTTTGTAGGCTACCTGTTTTACTCTGTTGCTATAGCCAGATTTTTAATTTTCACAACATCCCTTTTGTCTGTTTTTTGTTGCCTATAACTTCTGTGTCAGTTGTAAAAAAAAAATTGCTAAATCCAATATGGTAAAACTTTTGTACTTTGTTTTCCTGTTTTGCTAAAGCTTTAAGCTTCATACTTAGACTTTTGATCCACTTTGACTTAATGTTTGTGTATGGGGTTAGATAGAAGTCCAACTTCATTCTTCTGCTCATGACAGCAACATTTATTGGCATCTATCCTGCTTTTCTCATCACTGAGATATAATGCCCAGCACCTGCACGAAGGAGGAAAGGTTTATTTCAGCTCACAGTTTGCAGAAGTTTCAGTCCATAGTCAGTGGACTCCAAGGCAGGGTGGCCTGCAGAAGGGTGTCACAGAAGAGAATTGGTTCCTGGTATGCAGGGCAGAAGGCAGTGAAGCAGCAAACTTGCCTTTCCTTTTTATCCTCAGGTTATAAGCCTTTTGGCTGGTACACTAAGAACTATGGTAATTCTAGTCAGTGGATCACTTTAGTACCTTCACCCTTAATTCTGGTAGCCCACACACTAAATCCAGCCAACTCCGAAGAGCCCCACCTATGAGTCCATGAGGCTTTGGGGGTTCATCTAGATGCAACCTGTAATAACATCTTTTAGTTTTGTGTTTAATAAAATGCACATGGAATATACTTTACCATATTAATCATTTTAAGTGTACAATTCATCGACATTAACTCTACAGTGTTGTGACATTAGCATCCTATAAAATTCTTCCATCTTGCAACACAGTATGTTAAGTAACTCACTGTTCTACTTTCTAACTCTGAATTTATTAGGTACTTCCTATTAGAGTAGCCATGTAATATTGGTGTTTTTATGACTAGCTTATTTCAATTAGAATGTTCTTGACTTTTTTGCAGTTTGACCAACAGGTGTAATGTTGTTTTCTTTGTTATCCTGCTTGGTGCTGTTTGAGCTTTTTTTTTTTTTCCTACAGTGCTGGGGATTGAACTCAAGACCTTGTGCTTGCCAGGCAGGTGCTTATTCTACTGAGCTATCTCCTGGCCTCCTGTTTGAGCTTTTTAAACATGTAAATTTGTGTTTCACTAGATTTGGCATACTTTAAATCATTATTTTATCAATATTTTTCTATTCCGTTTTCTTGCCAGGAGTCAAATTGTACACATACTTGAATTTTGCTATTGTCCCTGTGTTGGTTACATTTAGATGTTTTTGACTGTTCTTAAGATGAGATAACTTCTATAACTATCTTTAACTCATATCAACTTTAGTCTCCCGTTCAGATGATACAATGACTTTTTTCGAATACTGTATGTTTTACTTGTAGAATTTCTGTTTGACTCCTGTTAACAATGTCTTTTGCTGCTTGTATTTTCCATAGTTTTATGCATTATGTGAATATTTTTATTTACACCGCGGAGTATTTATAGTTACTATATAAAATTCTTTTTCTGTGACTTGTGCTGAGTCCTTGAGAGTTTAGTCTATGTTAGATGTCTTTTCTCTTGATAGTGAGTCATGTTTTTCTGTTGCTTTGCATGTGGAGTAACTGGATTGTAGCCAATGGTTGTGAGTGGTTCAGCCACGTAGAGATTGTGAAAAGTGTACAATGTAAGGATTTGAGCACTGTCTCTCTCCCCCTCGCCCCTTGGACCTTTCCTATTATAACAGCTCTGGCCACCCTACTCTTCTGGTTCTTTGATGCAGTAGAGAACCAGGATCTAATCACTGTGGCCTGTCCACAGGCTAAAAACTAAGAATTAAAAACCTGTCTAATAGTGTGTCTACCTTCTAATTAGTCATTTCCTTCCCCCCCCCCTTTTTTTTTTTTTTTAC
>PVKN010036301.1:0-11468 GCA_004027915.1 Capromys pilorides | reverse complement strand
AAAGGGCAATGTAGTAATTAAGGAGAGGTTATTAGGATGATCTATAGAGTCTATGCAGAAGAGTTGAGATCAATAAGTACAAAATTAGGTATATTTTTATTATAACTTATTTTGTCATTATTTCTGACTTGGAAGTAAGATGCCTGTTGTTTTAACACTTTGCTATTTTCCACGAAAAGACATTAATTTTTCCACTTTAATGTGGCACCAAGAAACTATGAATGTGACATTTACATAAAAATATCAACTAAAGAGTCATGCTATAATAATAATGATAATAATAATAATTTTTATTTTGGGAGACAAAATTTTGTATGAAAATTTTTATGCAATTTTTAATCCACACCTAGATCAGGCTTTTAAGAAATTTCATTGTTGGTGGTGAAGAAAGATGTGAAGGATTCATTTTGAAAGGAAGTCTTCATAGATTGTGAGTCTAGCCATGTTTATGTACAAAAGGAGGTGTGTTACCGCTCCACGTGTTGGACACGCTAACAGAGGCGTCGGGAATGGTATAGTGGTATAAAATTCCTAACCTGAGAGATACCTAAGATAATTTCATGTTCTTTAAAATCAAAGAATGAATTTTTGGAACCACAAATGCCAAGAGCAGAATATGTTTAGTGAGAGACAGAAACCTTCTGTTCAAGGGAGGGACAGAAGCACACTCAGAGAGGTTGCCCAGGATTCTGCATTTTCTGAGGATTTTTGTAGAGCAAAATAGTGAGGTGAGGCAGCTCTAAGGAGTTCATAGGAACTCATTAGGTGAGCATGCGGTGCGATCAAACTGGTCCATCAATAAGATTATAATACAATTACTTAGGTAAAATCGATTAAATCCAGAATCGAATGGGAAAGTGGGCAATATAGCAAGCACTCATGAATGTAGAACAGGGGCCTCTCCTGTAGGGGTTGGATTAGTAAGTCTTCCTGGCTTCTTCTAGGTTATTACCAATCTTGGATATTTTTCTTTAGGGAGGTAAGCATTTGTTTGATCTTTTCTCTTGAGGTCTGGCTCAAGGCAGGAGCATCTGTCTCTCTCAAAGTTGCAAGGTCATCTTGTCTTCCCTATCATCTCCTTAAAGATGTAGCCCTGTTTGTCTATAGTATTTCTATCTAACTCAGCTGGGTTGTTTGATTCATAGTTCTTCAAATTGACACACGTACCCTAACTTATGTTAGTTAAGTCTAATAGCAAAGAAGTAAAATAAATATTTCTCTCAAATGGTAAAGCAAAGAAGCAGTAACTAAATGAGGCTCAATCCGTGTTTCTTTTATTCTGTCGAAACGAAGTATATTGTTGTCTACCAAAGACCAGTGATGTACCAGGTGAGTGAAAGAGGAGGCCTTGTTAACCTTAACAATATCTAAGGGTATTTTCTTTGCTCAAAAACCACAGCAGAATAAACCAAGTATTTTTGTGAGTTATCTGAAACTGCTAAGTAAGTAAGTGGCAAGACAGAAGAGAGGCTGCTGCACATATTGAGGGAAAAATCATGGTGGATCATCAGGGGCATGGTTTCTGAAGAGCTCATCCTATGCAACAAGCTGTTGGGTGTACAGCTAACAGTCTGGCATAGACCCCTGGATCCACACCTTGGGGTAATACCTTCCCATGATATCTCTGTGCAGTGTCACGTGAGTTTTTGTTTTATTTTGCCAACGGGAGAAAAACACACATGGCAGCGCAGCCATTTGAGAAGTGCTTTCCTTGTGTGGCTTGGTTCTCTTTATAACTTGCCACATAAAAATGTCACTCCATGGAAAGATGAAGCATGTGCAAGCCAGTCAGCCTTGATATTTCTCATAAGATAAACCCCAGTCCATGCGGTGGCCATCTAAGACATTTCCACCTCAGTGAGCTACAGCCAGACTTCTAAATGGATCCAAGGAATACAAGGTGGGGTGGAGCATAGGCAAGGAGGGGTGGGGAGAGGAGGGGCAGGGTCAGGCGGGGCAAAGCAGGATGAGATTCTGTGCAATATGCACGCAGTAAAAAGATACAGCTGATTGGTTGGTTCCAGATATAATCAAGAGCTGCCATTCTAAGGCACGAAGTGTGGAGACATTTTATCACAGAAAAATCTAACTCCTTCTCCACAAAGTTTTTATTTTCATATAACATAAATCCTTTAATATGGCAGGTCTAAAAAATTAAGAATGACCTAGTCTGTCAGCATTACTGCTTCATTCGGAAAAATTCTTTAAACATGGTCAGTTTGAAAGAAGGTAAGAATCAAGAATTGCTTTGTCTGTCAAGTAAGAACTTCATTATCTCCTCCTTCTTCTTTGCTCTTTTCATTACTCACTTTTCTTCTAATCCCAGGGTGATAAATGCAAGAAAAAAAATGAAAAGATGGAGAGAAATAAAGATTATTCCACTGGGCTGAAATCTGGTGCTGGAGGACATAGATTAGCTTTAAATCGATAGTGAGGCTGCTGACTACTGTACGGCTAAAGCAATTACTTGACATTTGTGTTTAGTTTCTGTTGCGTTAGCGCTGCTGCTGCTGCTTACTCTTCTCCTCTTTTTTGTCACAGTCTCCAGCATCTTTCTCTTCTTCTTTCTCTTTTTCTTATAACTATATCCAAAATATATCCCCTGAAAATGTGTGGCGTTGCTTGTTTCCATCCAGTAGTAAGAAGATGAACCCCTCCATACATTTAAAAATGTAACGTTGTTTTAGGGTTATATGGAGTGAAATCTTTCCACTGAAGATTTTAATATCTCAGAGCATTAATTAGAAATCTAGCAACTTAAAAGTAACATTATTATATGTATGTAATGAGTGGAACCACTATTTTAGAGCTATGAATGCAAAGATTATTAACCATTGGAAAGATGATTAAAAACTCTTGTTTTCTAAAGATTGCAAGTGACTTCCTTTGTGTTTGTGTTGGTTGTTGTTGTTTTGTTTTGTTTGCATTGTTAGTAGCTCATCTGCTCTGGACTGGTTGCTCTTGGGATTCCTTTTTTTACAGATTTCTCATCATCTATCTAATCTTACACAAGAGACTGAATTATATGCAATGGTATTTGGTTAAGTGGATTCTGTAAATAAATGGGGCTGGTGGTTATTAACTCACGTCTGCATGGACATGCAGTAGACATGAAATGGAGCCTTGCTGATATTTTCTTTATGATATTTGCATGTATATATGTATATATATGTACGTATGTATGTATGTATGTATGTATTTATTTATTTATTTATTGTAATTTTTAGGAAAAGGTGTTCAGGGTCTCACTACTAGATCAGACTCCTAGTGATGTGCCTGTTTACAGCCTCCCTAGCACTGGGATTACAGGAGTGCACCACTATGCCCAGTTTCAATTGCCATCTCAGTGGGCCCTGGGGCTCGGACAGCAGGCCCAGGGCTTGAATTTCTGGCCCCAGCACATGCTTGCAGGCACTTTAATCCATTGAGCTGTTTGGATGACCCTAATAATATTTAGAAAGAAAAATGTTAGTAATAAAAAAATCTGTGTCTAATGTCAGAGTATAAATACTACACAAAGATATTTTCATATTTTGAATTGATCTCTACCAAAACAGAAAAAAGAAGGATATACCAAATGTCTTCCTTTATTTAACATTTAAAGTCAAAACCATATCACTATGACTATAGTGTACTGCAGCGGTGAGTTGGTGGAAAATTTCTTTATTTGAAGAGCTCTATAATTCCCTTACTCTATATCAGAAAACTTGTTGAAATTATCTGAATCTAAAAATGTACCTCTCTCTAAAACACAGTCACTTTGTACACACCTATGATGAGGCTATATGCTTCTATTTTTACTGATAAATGTAAAACCTCCAAGAAGATGTGATTTGAATTAATTCTGGACTCACAATGAACACTATTCACAACTGAAAATCGAATGTGTCCCACATTCTGCATTGTTCATTATCTCAACGTTTCATATTTCTAAATGCAAAGATAAAAGTGACAGAAAATGTGTTGCACTTGACATGACCTTGAGAATCAATTCTGAAACTCGAATTCTAAGTTGTTGAATTATGTACTTTTATTACCATGTGACATGGTAATAAAATACCATATTTTATTTATATTTCATATTCCATGAATGTTGCAAAGATGAATACTTTGCACTACATATAACATGGAGCACATCAAATTTAACATAATTTTGTAAAAGTTCTTTTCTTTTTAATCTATCACCCATGTCTGTCCATGATCAAGTGAAACAATAAAGTGATAATAGAAAAAATATGCAAAGTCTTATTACTGAAGTAATATTGTACATGAGCTTTAAATATTTTTTCTTGCATAGTCAGTGAGACTAATGAGAGTCTTCTCAGTTTGCTACTAGAAATGGTGGGGAATAAGCAATAAAATGACTAATAGGAGAAATAGGTGTTGCAAAGAAGAGGGTGCAAGTGAGATATGAAGTTTACCAAACTGACAGTATGCTTATCATCCAAACAGTACAAGCAAAGCACCCAAAGGGTAAATATTTTGACTTGATAAAGCTTTGAATAGGAGGTGTGATAAAAACTTGTACATAGAAATGTGCTTATTTTTTAAATGCAAACTATTAGATTGATCCCTAACATCATTTAGCCAGAGCAGAATTTTGAAGACAAAGTAGGTACAGCTTTAATTTATATTGATTGCAAAAAGACAAAATTTTATCTAGTTTTCTTTTAAATACACAAGTCTATGAGCTTGAAGGAATATTTTATATTTGTTTCTCTACTAGGGTTCTCATTACTTATCAGTTTTTAGAATTTCTTGTTATTTCAAAAGTCATACAAGGTATCTTACTAGGAATGTATTTAAATCCACTAAATTGATAAATGTTAAATACAGGTTCTGAGTAATGAAATTACTCACATACATCTGAGTGTGCATATTATAGTTTGGAACGTTGTTGCAACCTGAGGTCCTTAGGTTAAAAACGTGGTCCACCTGGTGACAGTGCTGGAGGGCCTGGTGCCTTGGAGAGGTGGGGCCCAGCAGGAAGCACTTGCGGTGCTCCAAGTGAGTCTGCCAAAGTGACTGTGGGAGTCCGGGCTTTTCCTTCTTCTCTCCTTTCCGTTCTGGCTGTGGAGTCTGTGGCCCTGCTCTACCACACCCTCAGGCCTTGACGTGCTGCATCCTGTGGACCAGAAGCTGTAGGACTCATTGATTATGGGCTGGAACCAAAAAAGCTTTGAGTCAAACAATTTCTGTTTATAAATTTACCTTAGGTATCTGTAAGGGTAATAAAAAGGGAACTCATAAACTATGATGTACCCATTACGTGCTCCATTTTGATCATATCTAGGGATTTCAAATGTTCCTTAAAATAATAATAAAAAAAAAAAGAATGTGACAGGGCCGGCCAAATAGCTCAGCAGATTAAAGAGCCTGCAAGCAGGGGCAGGGGCTGGGGGTTTGATCCCCAAGTCTGCCATGCCGGCCCTACCCCTGGGATGTGCTGAGACAGCAACTGAGCCTGGGTGTGGTGGCCCATGCTTGTAATCCCAGCTATTGGGAGGCTGTAAACAGGCGATCACTATGAGTCTGATCTAGTAGTGAGATCCTGAACACCCTGTAGACTGTTCCCTAAAAAGTATAGAAAAAAAAATAAAAATGTCACTGTGCATGCTGGCTGAGAATGCAAGGATCTAATTTGAGTAAAATTTCTATGAGATAAAAATTTGCATTAAATGCATATTTATGAAGAATTATTAACAATTTGCATTATTTATTTTTATAAAAATCTATAAATTAAGTTATTTTATGGAAAGTTCCCAAACCGAATGTGTTCTATTGATTAGGTGGTTTAGCAATTATGCGGCAATCTAGATCATAGCACCACAATAAATCGGTAGGACTTGACTCTGAATTTCAAGTTCATATTTGGAGCAATGCACCATTTCATGTTTAAGGCAGAGTACAGCATATGCCGCAATAAGTTCTCATTGCTTTGTATATAAATATCATGGTCATGTCTGTTTAATTCTTCAGTAAAAATGTTCAGAAGCTACCACCAAATCAAACATTGTCATGCTTTACAGGGACAGAGACAGCCTTGTCTTCTATTTCCTGCATGTGCCGACCTGTTGTTCTCTGAGATTCCCCACTGTTGTGTGCCACTCAGCCTTGGAGCCAGCCAAATATGGGCTGCAACCTCTGATTGCCAATAAAACTTTACTCCTTTGACTGCAGGGGTCAAATATCTGGACTCAGCAGCAAGACAAGTCACCAAGATATCAGTCACTCATTTATTCATTGCATGTGTGTAAATTCAGCTTTGAAATCATCAATGAACATCTAATATCTCCTGAGAGATAAAAGAAGTCACAGGTAGATAAAGATAGAGAGAGGACACAGGATTTTATGTATAGCAGCTCTGTTTTCATAGCAAAATTGAAGACAATGTACAACAATTTTCCACACACTTTCTGTTCCTCCCCAGGTGAAGCCTCTTTCACTATATATCTTTCTCTTTCAGCAGGGTGGTACATTTATTACAACTGATGACACATCATTACTGCTGACAGTACATATCTTGCATATTAATTCACCACTGCCATCATAAATATTGTGGATTTTGAGAAAAATAGAATGAAAATTATCTACCAATGTCGTATGATACAGAATGGGTTCACTGACATAAAATTCCTTTCTATTCCACCTATTTGTCTCTCCACATTTTTAACCTCTAGAGCTTTCTGATCGTTTACACTCCAAAGATTTTTTTCATTCCCTAGAATGTCATAATATTGAATCATATAGATTTTAGCCTCTTAATACTATCTTCTTTTATGAGTAATATATATCTACATCTACATCTATCTCTATCTCTGTCTCTGTCTCTGTCTCTCTCTCTCTCTCTCTCTCTCTCTCTCTCTCTATCTCTATCTGTATATCTATCTGTATATTTTTTTGTGGGACCGGGGTTTGAATTGACAGCCAGGCACTTGTGCCATGGAGCTATCTCCCCTGCTCCTTTTTATGAGTGATATTAATTTCAAAATTTAATGTTACTTTATGTCTTGATCATTTTCTTTCAGTGCTTGATAATATTCCATTGTGGGCTTGCACCATATACTGAAGTACATTTTCAATGCTTCCAAGATTCAGAAATTAAGATTACAAATCATTCTAAAACATTTTGGAATGGAATATTTGGATAAATATCAAGAAATATAATGACTGAATAATGTGAGAAGAATATGTTTAGGTTTTTAAAGAAACTTTCAGAAATTCAATCCCTGGTACCACACACACACAAAAAAAAAAATAATAAGGAAAGAAACTTTCAAACCATCATCCTAAGTAGCTGCACCACTGTACAATGAAGAAGAGGCCCTTTCACTCCATATCCACATCAGAATGTTCTTGATGTCGGCTAGGTAACAGATACATAGTGTAGTGACACTGCGTTTGCTCTCTGCATTTCCATGATATTTTCCTCCTATCTGTACCTTTCCTTTGTATACACACCTTTATATTCCACAAAGCACCACCTCCTTTGCAAGCCTCATATTTGCTGTGTGGTAGATTCGCATGTGAGATTTTACCCTGGAACCAATCCTCTGGGGATGTCAGGCACTTGTTGTACATTTCTCATTTCAAGGACTGTTGAATAAATGGTTATAACATGTGAGGAATTATAATCAACACTATTTTAGAGAATATGCAAAAATATATGAAGGCACATCATTGTGACTTTTCTAAAAATGTGCATCAAGAACTGTGTCTCTGAAGAGATGTACTTCAGTTACAACGTGACGTTCTAGAGAAACTAAGGGGACATTGGGCACTTATCTTCTAAGAAGAACAATATTCCTGGCAATGGAAGCAAGTAGGCTGTGGGTTGGGGAAAGGAAAATCTTTAGTGTTCGGGGACTAGAAAGCACGTAGAAGGTGAAAAGACTCATATGCGTAGGCACGTGGTTCTCAGGAAAAATAGAGAGATGCAGAAAAACTGAGAGCAAGAGAGTATAGTGCTCTTGGGGCAATGAAATGTCCAGAGCGCGGCAAAGCAGATGCAAAATTGGATTAAAAATAAAAACAAAGAATAAAGTAACAAATATGTGGCCGAGCCATCCACGTTTTGCTTTTCACAGAAATAATCTGTGAAAACATACTAGAACAGTGGCATAATCCCAACACGAAATTGCAGAGAAGATGAAGTGATAGAACTTCCCTAAAGTACTGGAAACTCACTTTGTCAAAATCGAACACAGTGATCTGTCCAAAGTTGCAGCGGAGTGATGAGTGGTACCTGCGCAGTCTCTCAGAGCCAGAAGGTTAATCTCTCATCGTACTTATCTTTAATTCCTTCTTCTTATTCTCTCCTGTTTGTGCCAACTATGAAGCAGTATAGAACAGTGTTCTTAATATTTCTCAAACTTATCCACCGGTTTCCATCTGAAATCATGCTACCACTAGAAGTCATTTGTCTCATATTTCAGCTACTATAAGTAATATTTCATCTTATATTAATCTACGCCTATCTGCAAAGGGAAAAAGTAAAATTCCCCTTTCGTCCCAAATTACAAAGAGTATCCTACAGTGAACACACTATTGTCTTCATGTAGTAGTTTGCTTGGAGTTCCCTTGGTCTGAAGGCAATTATTTTTCATCCATTAATGTGGGACACGGCCTCTTTCCTTCTTATAGCCCTATGACAGTACCTGTCTTCAGCTAGCAAAGGAGGAAAGAACTCAGAGGCTTCTTAAATGCCTTTGATTTCTTTCCTGGGCTATTGAAACTCTTCTCAGGAACTCCGTACCTGTGCGTACATCTTCAATATGTTTGTCCTCCTGTAGCTACATAATTCCAAGCCTTGCATTAAGATCTTTGAAGCATTTTTCCCCACAGAGTGAGAGATACCGGATTTACCTATTCTACATGTGAATGTCCAGTTTTCCTAGTAACATTTGCTATGGAAGCAGCTTTTCCCCACAGTATATTGGTGCCCTTGTCAAAAATCAGGTGTAGATGTGTGTGTGTGTGTGTTTTTTTAATCTAAACTCTCTGTTCCCTTGCCCATTGTGTTTGTTTCAATACTAGTCCTATGCTGGCTTTGTTATTATGGCGTTGTAATGTATTTTACAATCATATTTTATGATGCCTCCAAGGTTGTTGATTTATTCAGGATTGCTTTAGGTGTTTGGGATCCTTCCTCTTTTTCTGTGAATTTTAAGATGGTCTCTAGTCTGTCAAAAGTAACAGGATTCAACTGAATCGTACATCCAGTTAGTTAGCGTAGCCACTGTAGTAATGCTGTTTCTCCTAATTCATAAACATGTGGAGTTTTTCCAACGTTCAGCGTCCTGTTCAATACATTTCTTGAGTGCTTTATGATTTTCAGTATTGAGAACTTTCACTTCCTGTTGAAGTTTATTCCCAGATATTGTATTATTTTGAGCCTGTGTGATTGGGGGTTTTCTTCACTTCTTTCTCAACAATTTCATTGTTGCTATACACATGCATTTCTGATTTTTCTCTGCTGATTTTGTGTACTGCTGTTGTACTGATGTTTTTGTCAGCTGAATCATTTTAATGGATTCTCTCCAAGAATTATGGCATCTATGAACATGGATACCTTGATCTCTCCCTTTCCAAGTTTTGTCCCTTTTTATTATTTTCTTGGGCATGATTCCTGTGCTAGAATTTTAAATACTACATTGCTGAACAATGGCGAGAAAGAACATATGTCTATTTGTCTCTTTCCCGAGCTCACAGAAAAGTGTTTCTAGTTTTCTTTCCATTCATCATGGTAGTTGTTGTGGGCTTGCCAAGCAGTCTCTTCAAAAGCTTTATTGCAAAGGATATTGAATTTTGTCAGACACTTTTTGTGTTGCTGAGACAAAATGCCCAACATGCACCAAGTGAAAGGTGGAAAGTTGTATTTGGGCTCACAATATGTCAAGGCTTCATTCAGCCCATAATTGGTTGGGTCAGAGGTAGGGTGGCAGCAGAAGAAAAGCAGTGTTCACAATAGCAATAGCAGCAGCAGAAGCAGCAGCAGCAGCAGTGACAGCAGCGGTGGCAATGGCAACAGCCGCCATCTCTCCCTTGCCCTCTGTCCAGTCTACCTACAGTCAGGGAGGTACCAGCCTTCCAATATCTACACCCAGAGCTATGCCAAACCAACCAGTGGGCTCATTTAGTAACCACACACCATTAACCCCAACATCCCATATTTAATCCCAGCATCCCAAACTTGCTCCCCACATCACACATTCTACATCCAGCCACCACTGAAAAGCCTACCTGCAATTGCATGAGGCTTGATGGGAACATCAGGACACAAGCCATACTTAAAAAAAATCTACTTAGATTCTGCTGCACCCCAGTCTGAATTACCATTACCAAAACCAAAAACCATCAAACAAAGACAACATGCTGTTGAAGATACGGAGAATAAGGAACCGATATACACTGTTAGTGAGAATATGAAGTCATACAGCCATTGTAGAAATGGTATGGAGTTTCCTTTAAAATACTAACTGCAAGCCAGGCATGGTGGCGCATACCTATAGTCCCAGCACTTGGGCGGCTGAGACAGGAGTATCAGTGTGAGTTCAAGACCAGCCTAGGCTACAAAAGTGAGCTCAAGACCAGTCTGTACTGCATAACGAGACCCTGTCTCAAAAAGACATAATAATAATAATAATAATAATAATAATAATAGTAGTAGTAGTAGTAGTAGTAGAATGATCATCCAATTCAGCTGCATATCCAAAAGCAATGTTGCAAGCATACAGGAAAAGCTATCTGCATAACTTTATGTGACACTCTTCCTAATAATGATGTTGTGGGTTCACGCTAGGTGCAGGTCAAAGGAATGATCAAAATAATTACAGATTCATATGTGTGAGTACTACTCAGCTATCAAGAGGAATAAAACCATGTTGCCTGCTGGCAGATGAATGCAGTGTGTTAGGTGAAATGAGGTAGATGCAGAAGGATACGTAGCTGGCGTTCTCTCTCATGTATGTACTCTAAAACAAATGGCAATTTGAAATTTGAGAGAGTGGACAGAACTGAAACTGTTCATTTGTATGTATAGAATTGAATAGTTAAGCTCATTAACTTGTGCAATAAATATAAGTTGATCCTTGTCTTTTGCAGTCCTGGTTCATGCATCACTCACACAGTGCCTACTCACACTTTAATTGCAGGAACTTGGTAGCTTGCCTCACCCAAGCCCGTGAAGTCCGGTGTAGTGATGTGAGATGGCAGTGTGCCCGGAGGACAGAGGTTTGGCTCCTTGTCCCCAGATTGTGAGTCCTGCCTTACGTGTCTCAAATCTTGTTCTAATCCAAATCATTCCTCAAATGAGAGTAAAATTATTTTTTAAAAAATCAATTTATAAAACTATTGGCTTTTGTTAAGGATCTTAGCAATATACAGTTTTGGGGGGATGAGGTTCATCACATTTGTACATGCAGGTGAACAATATTTACCTCATTACTTCCAAATTTCCAGAATGATTT
>PVKN010036300.1:0-11458 GCA_004027915.1 Capromys pilorides | reverse complement strand
TGAAGTCCCTCTTAATATATGATCTTGACACAGATGTTTACTAATCTCTGCCTTAAATTTTTCCTTTAATCATTCCAATTTTCTAGACCACTTAGAGAACAAAATAAGAAAATCAATAAATCATTTTCTTTCCACATAGAAAAATGCTCTATTGAAAATACTAGTATTTTGGAATGACAACATTTTGCACTGTGCTTTCTCTATAAAAGGTATGTAATAAGCGTCAACCAATGATCATGATTTTAAAAGTTCTACAGAAATAAATATTCACTGGTCCTCAGTTTATAGGGCTCAAATCTCTTAAAAGTGGATATGTGGTACATAATAAAATTGTACCTGGTTGAAAGTCCCATATGCATTAATTCTTTGTGAAAGCAAAGTGTTTCACAAAGCAAAATATGCGTATCAATATAATTCATACTTATTGTGTACATGTATCATGTTCATGTTTCTCACAATCGCTAGCCAACATTAATAAAACTTTGTTCTGGAAGTCTAGGGGTAGATGGATAGATGGGTGTGGAAAAGGAGAGAGAAGGGGGTGGAGGATCATACTAATTTTTCACTTAGACCTTTGGTAAGCTAAGTTGGGTAGTCTTTCCAAAAATATTGATAGCCTGTAGGTGAAGTTAAGTTTGGAATGTTACTTCATTCTTCAAAACTCTGACTGATGGCGTTGTGTTCTGATATTCTCCACAGGTCTTTCACCTCTGCCTTTCTCTTCTCCATTGAGGTTCAAGTGACCATTGGATTTGGAGGGAGGATGATGACAGAGGAATGCCCTCTGGCCATCACAGTGCTGATCCTCCAGAACATTGTGGGTCTCATCATCAACGCAGTCATGTTAGGCTGCATTTTCATGAAAACAGCTCAGGCTCACAGAAGGGCAGAGACTTTGATTTTTAGCCGCCATGCGGTGATAGCCGTCAGAAACGGCAAGCTGTGCTTCATGTTCCGAGTAGGAGACCTGAGGAAAAGCATGATCATCAGCGCTTCTGTGCGCATCCAGGTGGTCAAGAAGACGACTACCCCTGAAGGGGAGGTGGTGCCTATTCACCAGCTGGACATTCCCGTTGACAACCCAATCGAGAGCAATAACATTTTCCTTGTGGCCCCTCTGATCATCAGCCACGTGATTGATAAGCGCAGCCCTCTGTATGATATCTCAGCCACTGACCTTGACAACCAAGATCTGGAGGTCATAGTTGTTCTAGAAGGTGTGGTTGAGACAACTGGCATCACCACGCAAGCACGAACCTCCTACATTGCAGAGGAGATTCAGTGGGGCCATCGCTTCGTGTCTATTGTGACCGAGGAGGAAGGTGTGTACTCAGTGGACTACTCCAAATTCGGCAACACGGTGAAGGTGGCTGCTCCGCGATGCAGCGCCCGGGAGCTGGATGAGAAGCCTTCCATCCTCATCCAGACCCTCCAAAAGAGTGAGCTCTCGCACCAGAATTCCCTGAGGAAGCGCAATTCCATGAGGAGGAACAACTCCATGAGGAGGAACAACTCTATCCGAAGGAACAACTCTTCCCTCATTGTGCCAAAGGTGCAGTTTATGACTCTAGAAGGAAATCAGAACACCACAGAGTCATGACGTCACAGCAACCCTCCACAGGCTTTCGTCGAGTGCTGGCGGGTGAGACACGGAGCACTGTCAGACTGAACCAGAGCTGAGCACAATAATTTGCCTTATATTTTAATGCACTAAAAGATATTCATATTTGAGAAACAACACTTAATAAACAATAACACCCCAACCATAGAATTTGTGGCATACACTCGTTTTACACGTGCAACATGGGCACGGATAGCCTGGGGACACGTAGGAAGCTGTATGTGCTTATTTCTCTCAATTTGGAATTACTTTTTTTCTTTTTGGTAGTACCAGGGATGGAACTCGGAACCCTGTGCTTGTGAGACAGGCACTTATGCCACTGAGCTGTCTCCCCAGACCTTTCTCTCAATTTGAAACACATGCATTCCATTAATGCACCTTGAATGCAAAACTTGAGCTAGGAATGAGAAAGGCTTAAATGATAAAAGCACAGATCTCCCAGTTCTGTACCTCGCTCCAAAAAAGTAAACAGGAGAAAAAAAGCAAAGTGCAGGGTCTCACTACCACTTTGGGCTCATAGTGATCCGCCTGTTTACAGCCTTCCAAGAGCGGGGATTGCAGGTACATGCTCCCATGTCTAGTCTCAATTGCTGTCTGAGTGCATCCTAGGGGTGAGGCCAGCACAACAGGCCAGGATTGAACCCCTGGCCCCTGTGCCTGCTTGCAGGCACTTTAATCCTATATTTGGCTGGCCCTACTTTGTTTTTTGGTACAGGTTCTCACTACTCAGTTCAGATTGGTGGTGATCCTCCAGTTGTCAGCCTCCCAAGAGCTGGGATTACAGGTGCACGCCCCCAAGCCCAGTCTCAACTGCAGTCTCAGTGTGCCCTGAGGGTGGGGCCAGTGTGGCGTGTGGTAACAGGGATTGAACCCTAGTTTCTGCACTTGCCTAAGCAGGACTGTAGTCCACTGAGATATCGTTCTGGCCCTAGCCTTCTCCTTTCTTGATGGTGCACCTGATAGGAAGCCTGCAGCAAAGTTCTTAGGTTTATCTGTTCTAGACTCACTTCAGTCCTTTGATCCTTCCTAAGGACCCCTGATCATTCATGTGGCAGCCCACTGAGCAGAACTGGACAGGGGGTCTTTGGAGAAAAGCAGAGTCCGCGCTTGTGTAGCACTGAGTTCTCAAGAACGACAATCACTTTCTTCAGCTTCCCACTTCTTCAGGGGCTGCAGATAGAAATGCTGCATTGAACAGTTCATTTGAGAAAGAGTTTATACTCTGTAATTTTCTGATTCTTCTTTACTACATCATCTCAAAATAAACTAAAGAAAAGTCATTTTTATGGGAAAGGAATGAAGTCATTCAATAATGACCGTTCTGAGACTCCCTTCTCAGATCTGGTGGACTCTAAAGAACTGCATTACTTTTTCTCCTTTGCTATATTTTGGGTTTGTTTTATTTATATCTCAGTGCTGAAGATCAAACCCAGGGCCCTGTGCTTGCTGGGCAAGCTGTACACCACTGATTAAACCTCATTTCAGGTTTGACATGTGCTCTTGGTGTTATTTTTATTTGAACCTGATATACCATGGAACTCTAGTTCTATATATACATTCAGCATATAAGGATGTAGCTGTACCAATTATCAGAGACTTATCAGTTACGCTATTTAACTGATTCTCTGAAGAACCTGATAAACAATTACCATTTACTTGGTTAGAGAAGTACCTCTTTTTCTTTAACTCTTCCACTTCTCAAATTAAAATTATACTTTCTTCCCAGTAAAATCAGTGAAGACCTGGCTCATGTAAGTTTAGCATCATCTCACTTGCTAAAGTGAGATTTTCCATCAAAGCTTCATTTAATCTCCCTTAACTCCTATATCTTTAGAAATACATGAGTACTAGGGAAAAATCCCTTGTTAATAAGCAATGTATGTTTTTATTTTTGTATTTCATATGGCTTACTCTGAAAGCAGAGTTATGATGTAGTTTCATACACAGATTTTGGGATTTGCTTTTTATTTCTTTTCATATATGAACATCAAATTTGGCAGATAGTCATGAATATGTCCAGCTCCTATTTTAAAAGAGGTACTACTCTAACCAAGTGAATAGTAATTATTTATCAGGTTCTTCAGAAAATCAGTTAAATAATATAACTGAAAATTCTCTGACACTGAACTCCAAAACTCTGAGGTCGAATAGGTGCATGAAGTTTCACGTCGATATCTAATGAGCATTTAAAAGTCATAGTTATGTCTGCAACCCTGCGTTTCCATGCCAATCACAAAGGCATTCTCCTTTACTAAGTCTTAATCAGAGTCACCTTGAATGCCTGTTGCATGCCCTAAATGTCATCGATTAGCAAATCTCTGGGTTCTGCCATCACAGTACATTCTGAGTCTCTCTGATACTTTATGGCTTGAGTGGAGATAATCATTACCCAGTATATATGGAAGTAGCTGTACCAATTGGCAGAGTATTGAGACATTTTTGTGTGGTTTTTAAGGAAAATCTTTCTGAATAAGGCTTAGCCCAGTAGCTACTGTAGAGTGAATGTCAGGCTCCTTAGTGGCTCTGAGACAGGCTTCCTCCTCCTGCTCCACGCAGCTGAGGAGACCCAGAAGAAAGCTACCACTAGAGCACCAAGAACACACACAGAGCCTGCCTTTCTGCTGCTCAGGAGGAGCCCAAAGTTGAGGAAGAGAATGGGCACATAGTGGGTCTCCAGTGTAGTCTTTCTGAGCACCATGGCCAGGTCCAGCTCTGCAGCATGGGCAACTTCCCGAGCCACACACCAGCTGCATCCCAGTGCTGGGTGCCAGTGACCTAATGACCACTGTCACAGTGAGGGTGTCAACAAAATGGCTTGATGGGGGCTCCCTGTGTCAGCCCATACCACAGTCAAAGACATCACACAGCTAGTGCTGGCCACTTCAAATCCAAGATCATATCAATGGCTTTTTTTGTTTTGCTTATTGAATTTAAAAAATATTTTATATTCACTATTAGGTTATCAGTTTTCATTAAGTCTTCACACAGCAGACACAATATTTCTTTAACGTGTAAATCATATCATAGCCTACCTCTTTTATTAAACTCTCTGTGGCTTCTTTTTCCCCTCAAATGAAAACCAAAGTCCTTACCAAGGCCCATTGTCATTACACCTTCCAGTTATCAGTGTTCCCCTTGATCACATTGGTCCACCTTGCACATAGTCTTTCTCTTCCCTGGAGTATTTTCTCCCAGAATTGCTGATGGGTTTCTCCTTTCACCATGTAGGTAGGTATCTGCTCCAGTGCCATCTCATGCCGTGTTGCAGGCTCATGTTAAGAAATGAGACACTGTGGCCAGATCCCCTAATTTTAAATTTCAGTTTCAGAATTTAGCATCTCTGAGACCTTGTCAAATTAATTTCTTTGTGCCTCACTTATCATACAATCAAAATGAGCACAGTATCTACCCCACACAGTTATTGTGGAGATTAAATTAATTAATGTATAATGTGCTTTTAAAAAGAGTTGAATTCATTCTTCTTGGATGAATGTTTGAAATGGACTGTGTATTGGTCAGGGTTTTACTTAGAGGAATGGATATTAACACAAAATATACAATATATAAGGAGTTATAAGATTTGCTTACAATAGTCAGCCACAGAGTCAGATGAGGAAGCGTGCAGACAGCGTCTGCACACTCTGGACTGGAGAATTCAGTCCTGAGGTCTGAAACTCACTGCAGTGGTCCGTATAAGTCTTTATCCATCGTCTGATGGGTCTGCGATAGAAGACTGAAGTGTCTGTGATGGATGCTGAAGAGTCTGCGACAGATGGCGAAAGATCCAAGCTGGAGGCTGAAGAGTCGGTGCTGCAAGCCAGAGGATGAAGTCCAGGCCGAATGCGAAGACTGAAGCTTCTCCGAGGAAGTGATGTCTTGACTCCTTCCTCAGCCCTTTAGAAAGTCTATGTGCTCCAATCATACCCCAGCATGGGCCCTTGATCCTGCTCTAGGGAGGAGCCAATCACATCCTAGGCAGGCTCTGATTCTCCTGCTCCAGGGAGGAATCAATTGTACCCTGGGGCGGGACTCCCACCAACAGGGAGCCAGGCCACTGAGTCATCCAGCCAAGTTGACACAATGTATCAACCACTACAATTCAACCCTTGTCAACTTGGTATATTGGACATTCAGCAGTGGCTGTAGCCAGATCAGCCTTGGTGAGTGGGAGTCCATGTTGCTGAGCCCATGCATAACCTCCATCCCTGCCACCATGGCCACTCTGTTCATGGGCCCACTGGGCAATGACAGGGGTGGCTGAAGAAGGAGGTTGTCCACTATCCACAGAATGGGTCATCTTATCCACTTGGTTGTTAAAGTCCTCTTCTGCTGATGTCACCTTTTGGTGAGCGTTCACATGGGAAACAAATATTTTTACATTCTTTGCCCATATGGAGAGGTCTATCCACATACCTCTTCCCCAAATATCCTTGTCACTAATTTTCCAATCATGTTCCTTCCAGGTTCCTGACCATCCAGCCAAACCATTGGCTACAGCCCATGAGTCAGTATATAGTCGCACATCTGGCCATTTCTTTCTCCAGGCAAAATGCACTACCAGGTGCACTGCCCGAAGTTCTGCCCACTGTGATGATTTCCCTTCACCACAGTCCTTTAATGATGTCCCAGAAAGAGGCTGTAATGCTGCAGCTGTCCACTTGCGGGTGCGTGCAGAGCCATCTGTAAACCAGGCTCTAGTCTTCTCTTCTTCCGACAACTGATTATATGGCACACCCCACTCTCGGTACCATATTCTGTATTAGTCAGGGTTTTACTTAGAGAAACAGAAAAATGTAAGGAATGGATATTAACACAAAATATACAATATATAAGGAGTTATAAGACTGACTTACAATAGTCAGCCACAGAGTCAGATGAGGAAGCATGCAGAGGGTGTCTGCACACTCCAGACTGGAGAATTCAGTCCCGAGGTCTGAAACTCACTGCAGTGCTCCATGTAAGTCTCTATCCATCGGCTGATGGGTCTGCAACAGAAGACTGAAGTGTCTGTGATGGATGCTGAAGAGTCTGTGATGGATGGCGAAAGATCCAAGCTGGAGGCTGAAGAGTTGGCGCTGCAAGCCAGACAATGAAGTCCAGGCTGACTGTGAAGACTGAAGCCTCTCTGAGGAAGTGATGTCTTGACTCCTTCCTCAGCCCTTTAGAAAGTCTCTGTGCTCCAATGATACCCCAGCATGGGTCCTTGATCCCACTCTAGGGAGGGGTCAATCATATCCTAGACAGGCCCTGATCCTGCTCCAGGGAGGAGTCAATTGTACCCCGTGGCGGGACTCCCACCAACAGGGAGCCAGGCCGCTGAGTCATCCAGCCAAGTTGACACAACATATCAATCACTGCAGACTGCTTTGAAGCAAGTAGGATTCCTAATAAATGCCTAATTCAATATATTTATTATCTGGGACTGACATAAAAGGTGTTTGAGATATGAATCCAACCCCCTAAAAGCTATTCTGCATATTCTACAGACATTTCATCTGCCCATGCTCCTTTGCCTTTTCTGACTCTATGACACCTGTGAACTCACCTTTCTTCAAAATATTGTCATGTGTGCAACTGTATAATTGGTAAAAGAAAACATTTGACCCACAGAGGGGATTTCTAGCCTCAGGTGTCTGTTGTTTATGCTCTTAGTGATTTATGTGGGGGAACATCTGTCATGCCTAGTTGTAAACATCTAGCGGAAATAACCAAGGATGTTTTTGTTTTTGTTTTTGTTTTAAAGAGGAGCAGTAATTGACAGCGAAGGGACACACTACTTCTATTTCCAAATAACCAGAGAAGTATTAGGTAAGAAAAATTGGAGTACATGCCAGAACTATAGCCGAGAAACTTTTTAAAAATGTATTTGATTGCTGCAGGGTCTCACCATGCAGTTCGGACTCAGGTTGTGCTGGGATTGCAGGTCTATGCCACTATGCCCAGACTCTGGCTAGTTCAACCCACCCTGGGGGTGGGACTGGCATGGCATGTGGTACCAGTGATTGAACCACGGTCCTTGTGCTTGCCTAAGCTTGCCTAAGCATATGCTTTAGTCCACTGAACTATCTTGCTGGACCCAAGAAGATAAACTTTTATCTCAAAATCAAAGCTACCCCAACAACTGCATAGGCAGGGGGAAATAAGAGAAGCCATTGTACAGAGCCATTGTACACCTGGGTTTTCTGAGAGCTGGGGAAGGATAGTGATGACCACCATCTTTAGAAATATCTTTCTCTGCTGTACTCTATCTCGATCCCACAGTTCTAATCTATAATTCACCATCATTTGCCATTTAACTCAAGACACTTTCTGAATGAAAATCCTGTTGCCATGCCTATAGATATTTTTAAATATCCCCAGATGTTCTGACACATAAATGTGTCTGAGGACTCACGGTGCCCATTGGCTTAAGGAGTTGACCTTAAGTTCTTGAAGAAAGTCCAACTCTTGGAGAAGTCAGTTGCAGCACTTTCCCCTCCAGTAGTTGGAATCACGTTGTTGTTGTTTAATAATTTGGCTTTCATGGAGCAAGAAGTTTTCCTCTTTGATAATAAATCAATCATAGATAAAGAAGAAAGTACAAAAAGATATCTGCATCCCCCTGGGGGGCCCACCCTCAAGTTTTGTTATTTTCAGCATGTGGAAGGTAGAGGCAGAGCTGAAATTTGTGTCTCCAAGGACCCATACGTTCAAGTAACCACAACAAATCCTACATGGATGCTTAAGAGGAAATACAGGGGCCATGATCTTTATACACAATTCTCGTCAATGTGAATGATAATTTCCCCACAGATATAGGAAGGATGTGACTCCAGTTACACCCTGGATAACTTACTGGCCAGACCCAAGCTCAAATTCATGAAGACCTCGTCAGCTTTGAACATCACACCAAAACACTGCATCAGAGCCCAATTCATGTTAGGTTGTTTACATCTTCATTTGTACTCTTCATCAAGAGATGTCCCTGTTCTCATACAGATTTTCTTGGCTGTACCATTTGACACCTGACCCTCCACTCCAATATTCTCTGGGGGTAACTGAAGTAAAAGTATTGCCCTGCATGGTTTATTTTAATTTCTTTTTTTAAAAAATGGAAAATTAAAGCTGGATTTCAACATACTGCTGAATTGCTTCAGTCTGCATCAACAAAGTGGAAGATAAAAGAGTTCGTTATCTATGAAACCAAAGTTAAAAAAAAAAAGTTAAGGCATATTTCTCAGTGAAACAATACAGATTATCAGCAATTTCACAAGACCTCAATTATTTGCCTCTGATTGCTAGACAATGTCTATGCTCTTTAAGAATAATAATCCAAGTCTCCATGTGGTTTGACTCCAACACAGCTTTATAGTTTCATTTCCTAACCCTAACCCCAACACTTTATAAGACTTCAGGTTCATTGAGTGTTTCTCTCACATGGGATCTCTCACCTAAGTCTACAAATTGAAACTCTGAACCTTCTTTTGCTAATGCTTTCAGAAAGCCTTTTCAAACTTCTCACCATTATTACCTTCTCACCCTAAAATGTGTACTTCTGTATAATGGTGACTTTGTATCTTTCCTCCTAAATTACTTGCCTGAAAAAAGAAAATAGATGATAAAATACTGGTAGTTTCCACTCACCCCAGTTCATTCTTCCTTTCCTTTACAGCAAGAGTGTCACCCAGGCATATGATCATGCAGCTAGAGACTATGCATGCCTCACTTAGTTGTGGCCCTGTGCCTAATTTGGGGTTAATGGTTGCTGAACAGAAGACACTGAAGCACTTTGAATGCCTGCTGTGAATAATTCTGTGTTTGTTTGACTCTGCCTTTTTCCTGTTCTCATAGATCGAGAATGTATGTGAGATGTGACAAACTTTTAGACTTAACTAAGCTTATGCAAAGACAAAATCTGAAGCCAAAGATACACATAACTGCAACAGAGCCATATCACCTTGGAATGGCTATTTCTAGCCAATTATCTGAGAAAGAAATAAACATTTATTTGATTTTAGTTAGTTTTTTTTAGCTAATCTTTTAATTGTTTGCATATTTGTGTTACTATGCAATTTAGACTTTATCCAGAGTAAAAAAATACTAAACTAGGTGAATGGAAAGGTAAGTCACAGGGTTGCAAAAGTATTTGCAAATTTCTCATCCCACAAGAGACATATTTATAAAGTAGAATTAAAAATCAATAAGAAAAATGAAAGTAACCAAATAAAAATGTTTGACAAACAATGTGTAAAAGCATATCAAATAAAAGGAAAACCAAAACACCAGCACATCTATCCAAAGAGACTCAATTTACAAATATTTCCAAAATACAAGACAAGGGGCTGGGGAGATAGCTCTGTGGCACAAATGCCTGCTTGGCAAGTGCAAGGTCATGCGTTTGAATTCCAGCTCCTCCAAAAAGAAAGAAATCTATCTCAAAATACAAGACAGGCCAAAATCACCATGTAGTGTCACTGTGCACTATCAGAATGGTTAAACTGATAAAGACAAAGGCAAGGATCAAGGAGGAAGAGGAGCAACTAGAGCTGAACTATACTACAGTTGGGAAGGTATATTGCTGAGATCACTTTGAAAAACTGTTTGGCTGGGGCTTATGAAATAAAACATAACCACCCCCCATGACTCCATAGTTCTGCCTTAGTTATATATTCAATAAACTTGGTGCTAGAAAGATAGATCAGTTATGTAATCACCTACTTGGAAAGCACAAGGACCCAGGTTCAATCCCCTGTACCACATGCTATGCTGGCCCTGAAATCAGGCATGTTGGTGCATGTGTGTAATCCCAGTGCTGGGGAGGCTGATACAGGAGGACCATTATGAGTTTAAGCATCATGACAAAACCCTGTACCAAATAAATAAACAAACAAATAAATGAGTGAATGAATGAATAAATAAACGGGTTTTTTAAAAGCTTATAGGGTTATACAAGAATGTTCACCCTATCATTGTCATTATTGCTTCAAACTAGAGAAAACTAGTATATTCATCTACAGTATAATAGCCATGCACATTTTAACATATACAATGAAATACAGGTAATGTACTTTTATACATACATTATGTACAGGTAGTATAGTTATATAATGGAATGAGGGTAATTTACAACTGCTTACAAAATCATCAGGTTATCTCATAAACATATTACTGAGAAATTCAAAAGTTCAGGAAGTTTCGTTTTATCAGTATCTCTGTCACCAAGGGTGAGCATTAAGTTGGCTGTGGCAGTAATAAACTTGCATCACAATGATGACATTAAGAAGCAGTTGCTGATTTTGATATATAGTAAACTGTTTACAGGTAAAAGCATGTCATATCTTGGATTCATTGAAAATATCCAGATGAAATAGAGGGGTACATGAGAGGCAAAGAAGAAAAATAATTGGCTACAAATTGGTCATAGGTGAGGTAAATGATGAATATGCTGAGTTCAGTGTGCGAATCTCTTCACTTTGGTTGTGTTTGCCATTTTCTCCAGTAAACAGTTGAAAAGGGAAAAGAGTCATATTTCCCCCTCAGTGAAATACAGTTGGCTTTTGTAATGGTTTTCAAAAGGAATTTAGTAACAGAAGAATTTTGTTTTGAAAAATCATACAGCAAATCTTTTATTCCAGTGCTAGAAAATTTATTTATTTATTTATTTATTTATTTATTTATTTATTTATTTATTTAGCAGTATCGGGGATTGAACTCAGAACCTCATACTTGCCAGGCAGACACTTAATCTGTTGATCTATCCCCCAGCCCTAGAAATTTTATTTTAAATTGAATCAATTCCCCTTATTTACTGAACGTTTGTCCTGAGTCATTTTATCACGTTGTGTACCCTTGCCTTTC
>PVKN010036299.1:0-11481 GCA_004027915.1 Capromys pilorides | reverse complement strand
TGAGTATTTCATCTCAACAACAAGAAAAAAGTAACTAACACAGAATTTTATACCAGAAAAATGAGGCTGCTGCTGTGACTGTACCTGGCCATGTGGTCTAGGAGTCCTTAGAACTGGCTGAGGAAACGTGAAGATTCTGGGTGAAAATTTAGCTGTGAAGTGCTTTCTGGGAGACTCTTATCTAAGCTCAGAAAGAGCTAGAAAAGCTGCTAGTAAGGACCAACCTGCATATATTTCTGCTGTTGAGAAGGACTACATTGGCTATTGAACTCCAGATGTCATATGTCATAGGTTGGCATGAAGGAAAGGAAGAAAGGGGTTAAATATATATTCACACACATGACAGCTAAGATAATTACACTACCAATTTGTATTAGCTCATCAAAAGGAGAAGTTAGTGCTAATATTGTTCAATCAGTTTTGCATGCCTATGTCTTGTGATCTGAGCAGCTACTTTGAAGATAACAATATTCCATTTGATAACTACTGTTAATTTCCTATCATATTGGTTTGAAACTCTGTATAATTTTTATTGTGACTTTTTCTGTCTCTAAAGTAAAGCGAAGTTTGTCTGCATTTTGCTCCGGTCTAGAGATGCTGCCTAAAACTGAGACACAGGGCAGCAGACTAATCTTGCAGAAGAAATGTCAGTCTTATGTTGAAGTCATGGCAAGGCTACTTTTTGGACCTTTTATTTAGATTTATGTTCATAATCAGGAGCAAACGTCCCAGTTTAATGATTCAAAATATTGAGAGTTTGTTCAGCAAGGAAGCTCCAGTAGTGTTGTGTCCTGCAAAGACGGAATGGATAAGAAATTGGCGTTGAAAAGATTAGCAAGAAAAAACCAAGTACTTCAGAAGAAGACAAAAGAAAGAATGGCCTATGGACAACACAAGAACCAGCAAGACTCCAGCCTTTGAAGCCTCAGAGTTGAAAAAGTTAAAAACTTTGCTCTTAGGAGAGAGCCTCAGCGCACAATGTCCCAGAACGGCAATGGCCTAAGGAAGTTGTTGCTCAGGATTTGGTTTAGAGGTAGTCCACCTCTATTGTGAAGAAAGATGTTTGACCTGGCAGCATCATCCACATGGTGTTGGTTTTAGATGCACAGAGAATGCCAAATTTGTGAGGTCAGAAGAAGGCCTGGGGGCCCAGGTAGTATACCTTTAAGAGGGCTGGGTGTGAAGCTGTGAGTATGAAGCTAAAAGTACTGTGAAGATCCCAGAAAGTTTGGAGAATAAGAGAGTACACATAGTCTGAAGAAAATGGCAAGGGTTGTCCCAAGAGAGAAACTGTTCAAGCTACCTTCAGAAGTGCTATGGGGCAGAGCCACTGAAAACCTTAGAAGTTCATATCTGGCTATGGATTGCCTTGGGTGATGTACATGGAACTATAGGACTTAATGTTTGCCCTGATGAATTTTTGACTTGCTTTAGTCTCATTATTTTGTGTCTGCCTTCGTGTAACCTTTGGAATGGAAATGTTGATCTTGTGCCATTGAATGTTAAGAGTACTTAACTTTCTTTTCATTTGTGCAAGAATTGAAAGATAAGATGTTTGCCTTAATCTCCAAGAAAACTTTGGACTTAGACTTTTCAGCAACCCTTGAAGATGGACTAAATGTCTTATGCATAAAGGGAGCCGGGGCAGAACGTTAGGGTTTGGGTCAAAATGTCCCTCCAAAGCATCATGCAATTACAAGTGGAGCTTTTTCTGAGTGGGTTAATGTAGAGTGTGTGTGATTACTAAATTACTCCTCTGATTGGGTTGGCACTGCCTTAATCCCAGTAGCCTAGATAAAGTATAAAAGAGATAGAAAAAGTTACTAATTTCTCTTGCTTGCTTTGCTGCTTTCTCTTTACCATGAACTGTTTCTGCACTGTGAGGTCTGTCTGCTATGCTATTCTGCCTTGAAGATAGTTAATGAAGGGCTGATGACTTTACAAATTGTGAGCTAAATAAATCTTTTCTCCTTTAACTTTGGATGTTGGGTACCTGTACTCAACAATGAGAAAGTGTAACGAAGACAATTGGGAAATATAAAATACAAAAGGTAAGCCTTGAAAGTTTTAAAGAAATAAAAAGTACAATGAAATATGTACAGGAATAACACAAAATATTATTTCATCTTAACAGACTAAACACAAAACGTTTTTCCATTTTAACAGACTAATTATGCAGGAATTGTCACATTTCTTAGGTCAGATATAACAAGATATTGTGAAGGAAACTCTAGAAATTGACTTTTCCACTCTCCCGTCCTTCTCTCCAGCGAGGGTTCTATAAGGGAAATACTTTTATTACTCGTCCTGGAATGAATCATAGCCTCATATGTTGATACCACTGGAATATATCCAGAAATTTTATAAAAGAGTTTTCATGATTTCTATGTTATTTACCATGGCATAGCTTCAGATAATCCAAGTTATAATTTTCCAAGGGCACCGCTGCCTTCCAGGGTGGAATGCTGATTTTCTTATCTCAGCAATGGTGCCTTGAGTTATTTTTGTGATCTTGATCCTCCTGAATCCCCTCTGTAAAAATTCAAAGCAACGTTTCTTTTGTCCTTATTTTCCTTATGACTTTAAAACAGCATTTTGACTTTAGCTGTTTCTTGTGTACTTTAAAAAAGAAACTTGAAAACTTTTTTTTTTCTTGTGTTGCAATCGATTTATATGTTTTTCAGGGAAGATTGTTTTGAGCTTGCTCACTGTTATTGAATTCACATACCTTTCTGGTGCCTAAAATAAAAAGCAAATGTCAATCCAGTTCTACAACCATCTTGAATCATTATATACAGTCAATTCAGTAATTTACTGGCATAATTTTTATTCAAAGCATATGTATCACTTGCCTTGCTTTTACATTGTAATCAATTATGGCGCCAGTATAAAGAAATTTTATTATGCCTTCACCTCTCTAAACAATTACAACTCTGCATATGCAAGGAAACATAAGTGCAAAATGTATAAACTTAATTAATTGGATCTAGTTACTTCCAATCGAGCAGGCATTTTTTAAAAGTATTTCTGTGTCTTCACATAAAACTCCTAAAACGTCAAGAAAGGTTAGAACCCTGTACCTCTTATTAATAAGCAGTCTCAATACATTTTATTAGATAAAGAAAGGAAAATTACAAGCTTCCCTCAGGCTCTAAGACACTGTCAACTGGACACACTGACCCATTTCATAAAACAAGGGAATGAAAACATTCAGCACTAACTTAGTAACAGGATGCCTCTGATTGATTTAGCTGTACAAGGTTACAGCTGCCAGTTGGAAATGCTTATTATACCTCAGCTTGAATCATCTCTCACATATTTATTCTAGGGGGAAAAAAAAACCAGCCATGCAAGCAAACAAATACATTATTCCTAACAGTCACTGAGTTGGCTATAAACTAACCAAAAATGGAAAATGAAAAACCAAAAATATAAAGCTTTTCATTTTCATTTATTTCTTAGCCATACACATTTGTGTGAATTATTCTAAATCTATGCTATGAAAAGCCAAAAAAAGGAAAAATGATGATTTGTCTCGGGGAAATTAGTAGGTGCTACTTTGGTGCTTATGACTGATCACAATTTGAAATTTGTGAATGGAGATTCTAAGTTCTAGAGTGGATGAACTAGATGAATTGTAATTATAGTTTAGATTTGTTCTTGACGCTAAGAAAACTGTGCAGCAAAAATATAAAACCACATCTTCATCTGGTCTAGATAACATCATTTTAAGAATGCCTTTTCCAAAATGTTAAGAGTGCATTCCCCAAATTATCTACCAGTAAATTTGATGATAACTGTAAAATTCATTAAACAATGTATGTGAGGCTTTTTATATAAAATCTATGTAAACATGGTTGCACAGGTTAAGAAAGCACAAGCAAATAGACAGCTATAAACAGAATGAAGTGTTGAGGCTACTCAATGTCAGTATATATATATATATATATATATATATATATATATATATATATATATATATATATATATATATATATATATATATATATATGCTGGCTCTTCCTGCCCTGGCCGTGGGGCTGGTGTAGCATGTGGTACCAGGGATTGAACCACCATCCCTGTGGTTTCCTAAGCTTTCCTAAACAGGCACTTTAGATCGTTGAACCATCTCTCTGGCCTCAATGTCAGTATTTTTTAATTTGAAAAGTTATAAGTAAACATGTCATAAATAGGATTAGAACATTACAGTTGGAAATAATGGGAAGGAAATAGGTTTAAAGAATTAGACCTATGTTTTAAAGTTTTGTGATAAGAAAAATCAGAGCATTCAAAGAATACTGTAAGAGAGAATTATAGGACAGAACTCTGAACTTTTAAATAGGGGGAGGAAGAGAATCATTATTTGATGAGTGGGCTTGTGATAGGGATGGGGATGGCAGGAGTCTAGAGGGAGAAGAGAGTAGGATGCATTCCAGCCACTGAGAGGCATTGCAAGCACCGCTAAAGAGTACTGTAAGCAAGGTCATAGGCACCCCTGGGGACAAGCCAAGGGGGTTAGCCTTGGAGCACGCTGGTCACTGTGGTGGGTATTTATCCAGAGGAATTTCATAATCAGGTTTAACTTTAGGAAATTCCACCAGTTCTATAGTGGTGACTGGATAAAACTGCTGGTTTATCATATGGGAAGATGACACTGTAGCTAGCAAACATTAATGTACCTTAAAACTTATGATGATGGCTTAGAATAGTCAGCTGTCATTAATGGCAGAGTAAGACAAATAGATCATAGTGATACAATGGCAGATTCATGTTGGGCATGAGAAAGGAAATATACAGAGGTAAAAGTGCTAGTACCCAGCAGTCTGTAAAGAGTAAGAGGGAGATGTATTTGATCATTTCCTGGGAGAGAACTTTTTGTAAGGAAATGCAACTTGGAAGTGAGGGTAGACAGAGATAATGAGATCATGTTGACATAAATTGAGTAGGGCACTCCTTAGGTCATCTAAGTGATCTGGGAGCTCTACTGGAATAAAGAGACAAAAAATTTAAGGTAAGAATCCAAATTTAAGTTATTTCACTGTATTTTGCTAGTTAAAAAGAATCATCAGGGGCATTTGCAGATTTTGTGGAGCTTAAAAGTTCTTGCCATTGTCAAGGTTATTCCACAATCCATTTTATAGTATTTAGTCAAAGATAAATCAGGTTAATTGCTTGCTGCATTTTTATTTTTGTCATCACTATTTGCAACTTATAATGTCCTTCATTTCTGCAATGCCATATTCTCAAGTCTCTGATACAGTAGTCTCTGCCATGGGAATGACACCTCTCGTGGCCAAAACTCTGCTCATTTTCAGCTGAGACCCTTTCTGGTTGTTTCAAAAATAGCAGTTTCTGTGCCCATTCGCCTGGATCAATTTATTGTCGATGTCCAGCTATTAGAGTTGTAAGTCCTTTAAGGATAGTGTTCTTATTATAGTTTTCTCTCCTACCAATAGGAAAGAAATGCTACAGGTAATCCAGGTATGTTTTCAACTGATTGATTTATTAAAAAAGTGGAATTACTTATCTATCTTAGTGAATTTTATCTCAGTGAATCAGGATGAATTGTGCCAGGGTTGAAAGAACTTTGCTTTAAATTCAACATGATTTTAGTATTCAGCAGAAACTTTGCCTTGGCCTTTCCTTGTAATTGCCTGAAGACATACTCAATGATTATGCGGTTCACTCTGAGGTAATCTACCTTGAGGTTTCATAAATCATGAATCTCCTGACTGAAAAACTAGGAATCTTAAACCTAAAAGTTTGCTACTCAGTCAAAAACACAAAAAGTACAGTAACTGGGTCCCCAAAATTGGAGTGGATAGGCTTCTATAAGTAATGTTTAGGCTACAAAATGAAAATTCAACCAGGTGAAACTCATGACAAGGGACCCAGACAAGAACAGATTAAGATGGTGGCTACAGATGCTTATCCTTGGGACAGAGCAAAGTTCTCAGCAATAGAATCTTATTCTCTCAACCTGACTCTAGAGTATGACATATGTGTGGCATAGCCTCTTGAAATTTAGCCCTGTTAATGACTCTGAAACAATTAGCTGCTTTGTAGGGGCGAGGAGTATAGTTCAGTGGCATAAGTTCATGCCTGAAAAAAATAACTGGATAAGAAATTATGGCAAAGCAACAGGGAAGGACAGGCACAGGAAAGAACACTTATCATCTGGTCCCTGGGTCCTGGCTTCTGACTCATAGTGTGAGGACGGGGAGGAATCCACAAATGGGGCATTGTACCCCCCATCTTCTCAGGAGGTATGGCTTAAAGCAAGCAGGTAGCTTATCACTTGGAAAGTGACTTGGAAACAACAGTGAAATGGAGACTAGAAAGAAACCAGTAGGGGGAATTAGGTTTTGTGGGTCACTACTTTTGTTAGTTGAGCCTCAGCTCTGCAAACATCTTCAAAGCACACTGGAAATGTTTGTGTGGGGTATTCATAGGCTTCCACTTATGCTTGGTATAGGATTGATACACTGGGTAAGTGTTGAGGGAATTCCCCCTGGACAGATCCCCACAGCTCAGCTTTCCAGCATCCTGAAGATGAATCAAGGCAGAAAAACTTTTGGGCAACTAGAGCAAAATGTGCTGTCTTATTTCCTCACCATAGATTAAGAGAAGGGAGTAAAAAGAGATGGTTTGTTTCTGGGGAAACTTAACAGAATAATTAGATGATTAATTGCAAGCAAAAGAGTATCATAAATCAACAGTGTATAGGTACAAGAGGGAGGAAAAAGAAAGTAAGATTTTAGGGGATAGATAAAAGATAAGTGGCAGGCAGGATTCTACCTGATTGCTCTGGTAATCACTCCCAGATCTATAGTTCCCTATGTAACTCCTTCCTCCTAACTGTAGATAAGAGCTATGAATATGAGACTCCCTCCCTTAATGAGGTTACATTGTGCAGCCAAAATAATCATTAGACATCCATAATTATGATATTACTATAACCAGACATCTCTAGCTGGCCTTGTTTCGGGACAACTAAGGTTGAAGCCACAAAATAGTAAACTGTAAATCCTGGAGGATGGCTTCCTGCATATTCATTACAAAGCAAAAAAGAAAAGGTCTCCCTGCTCCTTGCTTTGTGGAGAGGAGCAAAAACCTTAGCTGCTTAAGTCCATTGCCCTTTACGTTTTTAGGACCTGTACACGTACATAACAAAAAGCTTCTCCTTGCAGGTTGATGTCCTGAAAATGAGCTGATGTTTTAGCATTTTCCTTCCTCCACGGGCTCCCATTTGCACCTATTCTTTGTCTCTCCATTTCATTAGGCCCCTATGGTTTGTTTAAATTATTTATGTTTCCTCTCTTAGGTTACTCATTTAGGCCTAATTGACTTTTAATTTACTATAGGTTAACTGTTCAGCACCTGTGCCCCATCTGTCTACCAGCGCCTATCTCTTGGCTTTCTTATTCTGAATAAAGTTCTATGTAAGGCATGAGATAGGTAGAGTCCCCTGATAGCTTTCCTATGTTGTGATCTGAACCTCTGCCTGGATATGAAAATTATCAATAAGCAGGAAGAAAGTTAAGGTCTTAGTCCTATAATGGTAAGGGATTTGTCAACCTGAATGAACACAGACGGTGACTGTGAAGTTCAGAGGAAAACACAGCCTGTCAGGTGCCTTGATTTTTCCCTTGGAGTCCATGAGCAGAATCTAGCTATGACACCCTAAAATACTAACCCACACACACTAAGATAATATATGGAATATTCTTGGGAGTTGCCCAGTGTGTGGTAATTTGTCATGCATCATTAGAAAAACAATACAACATTTAAGGCCTTTTTCTAGTGTTTTCTTCTTGGAGCATTCATCTGTGGGTTCAATTGCCACACAAGGAGGATGTAAACACAATGTAGATCAGCAGTTATGTGATGGTTCTCAGTTAGAAGTGATTAAGTGAGCAAGCTAAAATGTTTGGTGATTACAGCTCAAGTTGTAGAACAAGATGCTGAGAGTTTGCATACTGAATTCACCAATTAAAAGCTCTTTTGTCTTTGCAAAATTGCTTAATCTTTCTATTTTATAGTATTCACTTGGGAAATGATTGTAAAATAATAGCATTCATATCACAAGGATAAATAAAGATTCAAGGATATATAACAAAATATTTAGAGACTGTATACTAGCAACAAATTATCTGTTATTTAAGGAAAGGAAAACCAAACTGTACCCATTCATTCAGATAGGCTAAATGAGGAAGAGGGAGGGGTCTGATATGGAACTAATGAATGTAGATATGGTAGTTATTCTTTAAAAAAACTGGAAAACAAGAGGTGTACCTGACATTGGGGGCTGTAAAGGGGTAAGTGGCACACTTGACAAAGTTCATATATTGGAGACCTGGCCCCCATAAGGCTGCCGGCATCTGTATCTGAAGATAACACCTGGTAGGAGTGAGCCTCTTAAAATGAGCCACTAGAGCAGATTCTAACTCGATGAGATTGATGCAGGGAACAGAAGAGCTTTCTGCCACTGAGTCACAGGGATGCATAGATTTAGAGAGTGCAGAAGGCACCGTCAGCAAGTGGGGCACAAAGTCTTCAAAAAACCAAAAGAACAATAAAAAACCCAAATCTGCTGACACTTTAGCTGTCCTGTTTCCAGATTAAGGGAAAGTAGATTTCTATTGTTCACACCATCTAGTTTGGCGTTTTGCTGTGGCAGCTTAGATGAGGAATGCAAGGGCCACTGTTTCATATTTGCTTCCCAGATCTGTTCTTCATGCTCTGGGTCCTGTTCTGATTAGATGGATGCTTTCGTGAGGACCTGGATGTCACTGTCTCCTAAATCTGTTTCCCCTAAACCACCTGTGCTATTTGAGTTGAATTCTGTTACCTGTCAGGGAGTAACACAGATGAAGGATAGAGTGGCCACCATATTTAAAGGTAAACATGGGAAAGAGGTGTCCAAACAAGAATAATCCTCTGATATTGAAAGAACTATGATGTCTTCCATGAGGAGTTTATGAACTGACCCAAATCAGGTGAGGTAGGTAATAGATTGAAAGGCCAATCTCATTTATTCCCTGGATGGTCTCATCAAGACTGAGATTTAAATTCTATCTGTACAGTGAGGAGCTCACTCATGATTCTTAGAAACAAAGAGAGATTCAGCTACTTTAAGAGAATAATATTTAATTATAATATATAAAGTGGCTCCTCAAGTCACCCATGGAGCTTGAGACCCAGGCTTGAAGGTGTTCAGTTACCCATGGTACACAGCTGTTCCACTGTACACAACCTCATGACAGTATGCGTTATCACAGCACTGTCTCTGTGAGTCCTGTATCTATACAAGGAATTGCTGCATTTGTCAGTTTGACTGAGTTGCAGGCATCCAGATATCTTGGCACATATTATTTTCCATGTTTCTGTGGGAAAAGCATTGGGTGGGCGCATTAAACACAGATGTCCTCCGTTACGAATGCTGCCCTATTCCGACTAGTTAAACTCCTGAATGAGACTATTCTCATCTCCTAAATAAGGGAGAGCCCTCAGGTCTGACATTCCCTGAACTGGAACATTAGCTTTTCTTGCTTGAAAAGAAGAATTAGTTTTGAACTGAAATGTCTGCTCTTCTCAGATCTCAAGTTGGCCAGGCTGTGGATAGAATGGCATGACTTGTCCTACTTCTCAGGTTTCCAAAGGCTGACGCTGGATTGCCTTGGGCCTCTGGTTTGCTTTCACTCCACAGTTCGTGGATTTAGCAGCCTCTACTGCTAGTGAATCTATTGTACATAATCCATCCATAGCTTATGCCTACCCTCTGGATTCTGATTCCTTGGCTATTAATCTGTTTTGCCTTCCAGAATGCTTTCTTAGACTTGCTCTTTTATTTCCATCTCCTGCTCTTAGCTCACCTATTATTTTCAAAGAAAATCCTGAATGCCTTAACTAATATTTGCAATTTACCTTTGCCACCACTTGGAATCACAGGACTTAATATTTCATTTATTGTATTTTGTATAGCACTCCATTCATATAGAAGCCCTTTGGTATCAGCTACAATATCTTAGGCTCTGATTGTTCACTATCAGTGTTATCTCTCTTTCCCTAATACTGAAAATAGTGGCTGGTATGAGCAGATAGCTTCACCATTTTGTTAAAAGAATACATGAAGTGTTTGAGAGGCGCAAAGGTCGAAATATTTAAATTTGCTCAGCTAAGGAGGAATAAGAGAAAGAGCTTTTTTGGGGGTCCAGCCTTTGAATTAGAGTTTAAAGAATGAGAAGTTTTTCAGGAAAATGAAGGTAGAAAGGTACAGAGCAGATGACAATACTTAAATGGAAATGACAGAAAGGTTTTGGTGAGATCTTCAAGTGGCCGGAGCAGATGGGCCATTTGGAGGACCACTGCCCAAGGATCTTGGGACCAATGGCAGTCAGAGCCTCAGGGCTTGCATAACAACCGATTTCATTTACTAGACAGTAAGAAAAGGATAAAACAGAGGCCTGATCTTATCAAATGTATCTCAAATCAGTCTTAGTGTGTGGCCTGTGGCCTTGGTGGTTCCTCAGAGGTTTTCAGAGAGTCTGCAAGAGGACAACTGTTCTTCATAGTTTCATCCCCCCTCCCACAATATTCTGCCATTGGCACTACTGACTCACAGTGATGGTTTGTGAAGCTTCTAGTGTTGTACTATAAATGAAGCTAGGATGCGAACCTGGAATCAGGACAACATACTTGATGTTAGAATGTAGGAGCTAGTTTTATTCAACAATGTTCTTGATGAAGTAATATAAATTACTGAGTTTGTTAACTAATGACCCTTGAGGATGTGTCTTTTTAATATTCTGAGTAGTGCAAGGAGAACATGTAAAGCACTTCTAATGCAGCTGCCTGAAGGTAAGACGGGCTCTCTGTTGGAATGTCAAGCTGAACTGGGTCATGGAAATAGCTTTTACTTGAAAGAGCAGCTCATAGACAACACATGGCTGTGCAGGCTGCAATGTTTGACGGACATATTTGCAAAAATGAAAGAAGCAAAGCTATCACTTGAAGCAAAACATTACCGACAGTATTTTGTAAATAGAACATTTGTATTTTTTAAGAGAAAATCAGGATTATAGCAAAAATTTATTTGCTTTTGAGAGTATAATGGCTTCTTTTCAGTCTTTCCTGGGAAGATCAGTAGAATTAACAAACGCTGTTTATTAATGGTTTATAATAAAACATGTCATACATTTGGAAGAGCTGCATAATTTAATGAATTAATATTTTCAATATGAACACTGAAGGATGTTAAACACATCAGAATTGGTTAAATGCAACTATTAAAATGCAAAATAAATAATAGATTTAAAATGTAAAACATTTTGAAAAAATAGATGTTTTGAAATTGTTTATTGCTTTTAACTTTCAAGACTCTACCTCTTGTTGAATTGTGTTGTGATATCTAAGAAAACTCAAAATTGTGTGACTGGCTAATAACTTACGGCTTCCTCTTCCAAATCCATGTCTTCTAAG
>PVKN010036298.1:0-11467 GCA_004027915.1 Capromys pilorides | reverse complement strand
CTCACAGATAGGGACCAGGTAAGTTTTGGTGAGATGACAAAGGATAGGAAGTGGGACAAAACTTGACATTCAGAGAAGGAAGGACAACCAAGGACTGATAAGCATCTATTAACTTTCAGTTCAGAGAATTCACAGGGTTTCTTTGCTAGAACCTGGAGGGCCAGAAAGGTTATATTTTACAGTCCCTTGAAACTGACTTGTGGCCTTTGGACATGACCTCCTGCCTTAGAATAACTCTTATTTCAGGTTTTCCTATGTGCCGTCTCCCTTTTCCCTTCAGACCTCCTTGGGAAGCAGTCAAGTCCATTGCAATGCAGGACCCTGGGCCAGAGGAGTCGTGGGTGCTCTCTGTGGGCTGCATGCAGTGGCCTCTGCCCTGGGGACTCCGACTCCCCCTGCCACGCTGACCTGCTTCCTCAGGGAGGGGCTGCTGGGTGGTGGGTGACCTTTGTAGCTTTGACTGCAGACTGCGCCGATAAATCCAGTCGCTCCTTTTGCATACAAATCTGAAAATAAAGTTTTATAAATAAAAGCTAGATCAAATGCTTTCTGCCAGTCACTATTTTAAACCTCAGGCTCAAGCCACAATCCCTTTTGAATCCAAAGGAAAGTTTTAGCTAAATGAGAGAAATGAGAAGCAACGCGTTTAATTCTTCCCGGCTCAGGCTGCAAACACGCTCTCTTCCAACCTAGCGTATCTTCGGGGCCCTTCTTGTCTAGCAGGATTCTCGCAAGTGCTGTTTTTGAAGTCCCATCCATCTATTAAACATTAGACAGAAGGTTTTAGGAAACAGGCCATGTGTATTGTGACGTACAGTCCTGGAAAGAAAAATGATCAATCTGTGTATCTGCCTTTTCACTAGCTGTAGACAAGTGGGCCACCGCCTTGGCACATTAATGAATCCTGTCATCTCTCATCCTCACTGCTCTCTTATTCTCTGAATTCAGATCTCCATTTGGCAATCGAAATGAAGTCCTTGATTGAAGTTTCTCCCTTCCAGCTAGAGCTCATCATCCCTAATAATCATGAGACCGGATGCTGTGAGGAAAAGAGAAAGTTCTGCCATGGGATTGGCAATGTGGAACTTGAACTTGATTTTAGGAAGCATTTTCTATAAGCTATTCATGAAGATGTATTTTTACAAATGCTTCCATTCAGCGGGCCGTGATCCTACACCTTTATGGATCTGTTCTTTTTCCTTCTTAAAAAAGAGCGTTTCAGATATATGCAGGAATTTAGAATGAAAATAAAGAGGCTGTTGCATTTATGCATGAATAGATTTAAATGTAAGTTAGTTAAACCTTGACCAGTACCCACCATGTACGGCATGGGTTTGATTTCTCCCGATCTGCAGCGAGCGACTGGAAAGGTAGACGAGGAGCCCACCTCCTTCCCCACACACACTGCCTCCCTCCTGGAGAGGCCTATCTAGAAAACAGGGCTACTTTCCCTAGCATCTGGTCTCTTTTATCTGGCACATGGATTCCTGGCTCCTTCTTATCTAGGACATCCTATTTATAAATCAAGTCTAACCACTTAGATCTTTCCACTAGTAGCCTCCCTCCCATATTTAAATTAGTCTTTAGGGAGCGTTCAAGTTTCCCCTAGTGACGTGTGTTAAGAATTTAAAGATCATTCTCATTCATTGGAAAATGTCAAGAGAACAAAGAGTGAATAGAACATTAAAGAATAAAGATCTATATACACCGGACATTGTCTTGCAGTGGTAACCATATCTGTGCTGTGAGAAAACTGATAGATGTACATATATATGCTAATTTGAACAAAATAGTTTCATGGATTACACAATTTTTCTGCCTTTTTCAATTTAGAGTCCGATTTTTAAAATTTCATCACTAAAACCTAATAGAGAAGTCCATCATAATCGATTTGACTAACTTTAGAGTCATTTTTTTTCTGTGCTGTGAATTACAAAGTATTTTACTTCCTTAATGATAACATTTTTATCATCAGTTTCTCCATCTTAAGGATTATTTGCCTTGGAGCAATTTTCATAAATTTATTATTTAAGAGCTATGCATTGGAATACTACTATTTATCATAAAAATTGCATTCGCCTTACAATATATGCAAGTTGTTACCCTTGCAAAGCAGATCTTCTAGTAGAGAAGAGAGATGTAAACAGGTAGCCAAAACTGACTGTCTCCCACTAGTCCCTAAGGGTACATATTTTCTGGTTGAGTGGTTGTGATATAGGACACGTAACTGACGACACTGTTGGCCAGGGATCAACGGTAGGGATGCTCAAGCACAAACAGAAGAACACTGCTCTCCAAAATTGCAGAATCCATGTCAGCATCCACACAGAAATTCCACACAGTGGTGGTAGAATGGTCTTTGGATTCCCAGAAGCCACTTTCCAGGAGGAGAAGCAAAGAGACAGATCCTGTGATTACCAGGCTTCCAACTGGAGCTGTCAGCCTGTACTTCTGACAACAGCTTCAGTGAGAATGTTTGCCCAATGCAGAGGGTGCAAGAGCCCTTTCCCCTCTAACACAACAAGCAGCAAGGAACAGACAACAAGCTATTGCTTCAACCCAATACCGCATCATCCTTTCTTTGGGCTAAAATATAAAGAAGGAATCCGTCAGTCCTCACACTTCGAAATGTCTGTATGATGTATTCTCCAAAGGGAAGTTTGTCTTTTCACAGCATATAAGTTAGAAGTTTTGCTGATAGAGTACTAGAACATATAGGCAGAAAAACCATAATGCAATACAAAATAAAATGACCCTCACATCGCACATAAGAATCTTCCCCAGGGAGTTCGACTTGCTTGCTACCTCTCAGAGTTGTGCACCTAGATTATTCTCACACTGGCCGGCCAGATTTTGCCGCCAGATATCTGAAAGTGAGTCTCCTCTCTGCGTCAGTTCCGAGTAGTGCTGTAAGCCCCGTGTTTATCGTAGGTGCTACTGGTGTTCAAGCATTATCCAACCAAAAGCGTATCTTCATGCACCGATACGGGGTGATGCATATTTACTTTATTTCCTGGCGAAGTCAGAACTTATTCCTCGTGTGACTTTGTGCTGGGAATAGCGTGGAGCGTTGCCTTTTCTCCTTTTCTTCTTTTAATGGACCAATTTTCTTTAAGCTGCCGGAGGACTGTGGCAGCCCTCGAGCCTTCTCTCCAGAGAAAACAATCTTTGCTAAGTCGCCCATGATGGCTTATTTATTTCAGTCCCAGTGTATAATGTCATTGGCACTTAAATAATGACCCTGTCTTCGAATGTATGGCTTTCAAGTTTTTATTTTATGCATTAAATGCACAGCTGTTGTTTTATGCTTGACATTGTCATTGATTTGCTAAGGAGAACCTTCAGAATTTTTTTTTAAATAAAACAAACAAAATTCCACTTTCAGCAAATCCTGCAGGCCGTCTCAACTGCCTACAGAAACACTTTCAAATGACAAAACCCAGAACCTCCTAGAAAGTAGAACTTACTTCTAAAAGTAAAAACAAAATAACACACACACATAGCAACAACTACCCTTTAATGATATTTCAAGAACACAAAATAAAACCAGGCGTGTGCATTCCTCGCACTTGGGTTGTGTTGTATAAATGCCCTGGACAGCAAAAGACAGTCACGGAGAAAACTATGAACTAGCAAGTTCCAAGTGCTTGATCGCTTGGTTCTAAGACCACATACGCCTAGAGGAGAGCAGCAGACACCCTGAAAATCCAGCCCTCCCAACAGTCGGCCGTCTCCAAGAAGCCCTAACTAACTAAAGGAGCCTGTGGCGGTCACTTTCTTGTAGCTGGGACAAAACGCCCAGCACACGCAACTTGAAAGAGGAGACCTTCCTCGTGGATCACGAGCATGGCGAAGGGACCGGACAGAGGAGCAGACAGAGGGCGGCTGTGCACCCCGCGGCAGCTGGAAAGCAGGGAGAGAAGACGGAGCGCGAAGACCTGGCCACGCCCGGAGCCACGCTCGCGGCCGGCCCTGCCCTGCTGACCGCAGGTGCGGAGCTCGGAACACCTGCGGGGGGCCCCTGCTGAGTGCAGCGCCTCCAAGATCCAGCACCTGAGACTCGGGAGACAGCTTCCGTGCCCCGCGGCAGCCCTGCGAACTCAAGTTTTCTGTCTAGATTTAGTTTTCTGTAAGTCTAAAGACTCAACCAAAATTTCTCATTTTTCAAAATTCCTCTTCTAAATATTTTATTTGTTGTATGATAATGCAAGCTCTTCTCTTTTCTTGCATTCCCGAGGAGGGTGAGTGATGTGTTAAAAATAAAGCTGTGGATTTTGAAATCAGGGAAGACTCACTTAAATGTTTGCCCACGTTATTTAACATTTATGTGCCCTATACAACAATTACTTATTCCTGTCATTCATATACTACGAGATTTGGCTAATGGTAAGAACCAGATAACCAGCCCCACAGCAGGTATTGAGGAAACGTTTCCTTGTACAGCTTCTTCCAGTTTCTTTCTAATTAAATAAAATATTTGAGCAGCTCGATCCTCATACAAATTGATTTTCATCCCATCAGTTGAAAGTTTTACTAAGGAAAACTGCTATGATAATTTAATAAATTATGACATAGAGAGGTAAAATAAATTAGTATAGTTTAGATCAAAGAAAAACTATCATCTGAATTATAGGCTCTCAATTTCCACTCTTCCTGTAGCTAGCAGTCTTCGAACCAACATTTGTCCAAATCCTATTTAAATACCTCTAAAGACACAGAAAGGTAAAACTACATTTACTCCCAACCGGAGTCCCGTAGCTGAGCCGTGCAGACCGCTTCAAGGGGTTTCCAGCAAGCTGGGGCTAATGATGCTGACACTGGGAAGGCCAGGATCTTCACAGGAGCTGTAGCTCGCCCCACAGCCCCTCTGGCTTGAAGAGCAGCAGGAGAGCACTTTCTGCCTCCCTCAGAAAACAGTGAATCTCAGGCCACTGTTGGAAACGATCCACTTGGCCACTTAAGCCGAGAGCAGTGAAGCAACTTACAGAATAGCCCGAGCTGCAGCATGACGCGGCGTGGAGGTCAGGTGGATGGGGCAGTGGCCCCCGGGCTGTGGGAAACTTGGTCACTCCTGCAGCATCCCTGGGCCACACCCTCTCCTCACCACTCCAGGAACCACATGTGCCTCCCGCCCTGTCCTGCTCTGTGAAGGCCTGAAATTGCCATGTGGCTCCTTCTTCCCAGGAAGCTGACTTCTGAGATGACCAGGACACTGTTTCTCCCTCGCTGGCTTTCATGGGGGAGGCTGTAACTCCCACAGCCAGCGGACAGGAGAGGAAGCGGGGGCCTGCCATGGGGTGCGAGCACCCTCCACGCCAAATGCTGAAAGAAAGAGCGGCCTCTGCAGGTCCACATGGGACGGGATGCCAGGTATAATGATGGTGCACGGGCACACTTCAGGGTGGCATGCGGGACAATGCGGCTGTGGCCTAAACCAAGCAAGCTCAGATTCAGGTCTGTGAATGTTAGGGACCAGACTCAGCACAGAACAGTCCAACCTGCCATGCCCTGGTGACTCCAGGGGACAGATTTACCCAGTGCCAGTAGGAAACAGATGCCATGAATCCGAACCCTGCTTATTGCGCTTCTTTTTTATTGCCTGGAACCAGAGTGGCATTTAAGACTTCACTTCTTGAATGACTGAGAAGAGAGTAAGGACGATCCTGCTTCTGTTCTGTTACTAAATATGAAATCTGTGTGCTTCTCTTCTTCAAAGATGAACAGAAGATGCACGCAGTAATGAAGGGCCTAGGAAAAAGTTAGATTAAAGGAAAGAATTATCCAAAAGATGAAGATCTCATTCTGAGTCAAAATATCTTCCAAAACTTGGTGGGAAATCATGATGCTTGCAATTACATGCCATCTATTACAAGAAAAGAAAAAAAAAAAATACTGGGGCAGGAGGGGGAAAAGAAGATGAAAATAGAACAAGAATAATTTCAAAGTTAGAAACCAACTTTAAAGGAATTTAGGTGAGATGCGGGAAAACTTAAAAATTTTTAAATGCACTTTGAAACACAAATTTCAACTAAAAAACAACACACCAAAATGTTAAATCGTTGACTCCAGATTGGACCACGGCTGAATAGTTCTCGCTGTTATTTTTAACTTCCCACTTTTTTCTCAAATGAGATCAGATTCACTTAAAAATAACTTTAAGAGCTGGAGAGATAGCTCAGTGGTCTAAGCACCTGCCTGGCAAGTGCAAGGACCTAGGTTCGATCCATGGTACCACATGCTGTGCCCCCATGCTGGCCACTGAAGCTGGGTGTGGTGGCGCACACCTATAACCCCAGTGCTAGAGAGGCTGAGGCAGGAGGACCACTGTGTATCAGAGCTGTGTAGCAAGACCTTGTACCAAATAAATAAATAAAAATAATAATAAATAAAATAATCTTAAAATCGATTTTGCGTAAGAAACAATATGCTAATTAATGCCAACAAGAGCTTTTAGATGTTTTCTTTTTAATCAGAGGTGGAAATGTTTATAGTCTGTTCTTTGAAACAAGTTGGTTGGGTGCTCCTGGCTCTTCTGACACGTGACCTTCCCTCTAGACTCTCCGCGGCCATCACTGGTCACAAAGTGGAAGCAGTTTAACTTGCTCCTGCTCTGATGCCAGTAAGGTGGCGCTGGCCCACGGCACCCCGGGCACTGTGCAGTCACCACTGCTGAGGCTGCCCTCGCCCGTGGGAACGGCATTGAAAGGGATTCAAGTCAAGGCTTTCTTTTAAAATTATGTGATTCGTTGCATAAAATGTATCTCTTTTGGGGGTTGTGGTGGTGCACACCTGTGATCCCAGGATTCTCGGGGGGGTGGGGCGGTGCTGAGGCCAAAAGATGATGAGCTCTAGCCCAAGCCAGGCAATCCGGTGGCCCTGACTCCAGCCAAAAGCCTTAGAAGCATTGCCAGGGATGTAGCTCAGTGCAAAGGACCTGGGTTCAATTCCCAGTACTGCAAAGAAGAAAAAGCCCTTTGCTAGTGTCTGTCACGGATTAGCCTTCCTCCAAGTTCAACTGTTATTATTTTGTTAGTGTGCGGCTGCTGAAGTGAGCATAACAGCTATTATTTTTGAAGATCTGAAATATTTATGACATCATATCATTATGTAAATGAGGTGCGCTGCACCAGTGTGTGCGCGGGTGCATGCCTCTATGTTGGAGACGCCCAGCAGCGCGACCTGCAAATGCCTTCACACCCCCTGGCCGGTGCGCTCACATCAGTGTCTCCACAATCCCGCCCTCTGGCAACACACTGGGAAGCGCTACTCTCCGTATCTCTGCAAATTTGCAAGCTTTTCTACTTTACTTTCAGCGTCAGGAAAAGCAGATGAATAGACCAAAAGCTTCACACTATGGCTGGTTTATGTGGGACCTACCTGCCCGGAGTAGACCTTTTGCAAACGCTTGCATAATAAATGAACACATGACTCACCCTGATAATCTTCCCAAAGCCTGCCTTTCCTCCAGAAAACTCTCTGCTCAGAGACTTTCTGATGGAGTCTGACAATTTCCACACGATGGGAGGTAGGCAGGGATCTAAATGACCTGGCAAACACCTGTGCTTCCTGGTTCCCGCCGGGTCACCCCACTCCTCACCCACTGCTGCCTCTGAAGTGACCTCCACACCCCCACAAGGCGCAGTGTTTTCTCGTGCAGTGAGTCTCCCCCTCTTCACCCCATCGTCCTCCTCAAAAGTCCCAGTGCACACAACTGGAGCTTGGCCCTGGCTTAGACACAGCAGCGCTGGGAGGAATCTGATACCCCGACATAGTATTACGGATTTCTAATATGGCCTGCCATATCTTGTCCTTTGTATGGATCTACTGGTCTTACTGAGAATGGTTCTATCTTGGAGATACAGCAAATGAAAAAGACAGACGAGAAGCCAAAAAGCTGGGCTAAGTGGTTGCTAGTCTGCTTGATGGGCAAGACTAACTCCACTCCCAAGGAAAGGATCCTTTATTTAAGCTTTTGCAAAGTTTGTACCACATGACACAAGGCTGCCTAGTGATGAATAGCTGCCCTGAACCAGACAGAATGTTCTTCTCAGCACTGGGGTAGCTTCTTTGCTTTAGGCACTGAGGCCCAGTCCCACCTACACACACTTGATCAATCTCCTGGCTTCCTGCGGCCCCCAGCCCTCCTTAAAAGGTTTTATTGTTTGATTTGATAGCAAATAAAAGTTATTTTGTTTCACCCATATTATCTTTTTCCTTTTTATCCCAAAACAAGTACAGTGTCTCTTCTTTACCTGTTGAGAAGAGGAGGAAATACTGCCTCACTGTTCACCTCTAGAAGCTCTTCTTTAAACCTTTTGCTCTGCCGAAGCACACGTATCTCAAAAATCCCAAAAGTATGAGTGGGCATAGGCAAACAGGCCAAAAGTAAAACTCTGTCTGCCATAAACCCTTGCTTCCTGGGCACACCCACTCTTGCCCCTGTAAGGGAAAATACCCCGCACTATGCCAGTAGACTTCACTTCTTCAGTTGCCTAGGAAACAGTTCCCCGTTGTAGTTCCGGTTGCTCCGGTCCTTAGAAATAGCCAGACATGCACCATCTAAACTAATCACCAGTTTCCAAGCCATTCTGCCTCTGTCCTCCTGCTTGCTAATCTCACGCAAGCACCACCAGAGATTGGGGCCTGATACTCTGCGAGTGACCCTGACCCATGCCCATCGATGTGAATAAATTCGCTTTTCAATCCTGGGCGCCACGGTGATGTTCCCGCTGCCATTGCACCAGGTCTCTGCAAAGCTTTCCACAGCTCTTGTACACCTGCAGAGGGATATGCACGCATCTATCTTTCCACAGAAGCAGCGTTCTGTACTTATTCTGTTCATGCTTTGCTTTTTTGATTTAACATACTTAGAAAATTATTCCATATCAGGGTATTTGCAACAGCTGCATAATATTTTTCTATGTAAATGTATCAACACTTAGTTAAGCAGTGGTTATTACTGATGATTATTTAGATGGCTGTGGAAGTTAAATGGAGCATAGGCTTGGCAGGCTGTGGGATCTGCCCGAGGGACTGGTGGGGTGAGCTCTGGGTGAGCTTGGCACGCCCTGCTGTGGGGTCTGGGCTGGACTCCACTGGTTCTTTCCTGGTGCTGCCCCCTGACTCTGCCCCTGGGGGGTGCTGTACACTGAGCAGAGTTGCTCTGTCGCACTCTTGTACCCTGCAGACAGCGGACCATGGGCAGAATCCCCCCCAAAACCACAAGGTGCGTTAAGCCCACCCTTCCTTAAGTAGCCGGTGTCAGGCATTGTGTCACACAGCACCGAGAATGCTGGCCACCACTACCGCGCACTCTCTTTGCAATTACACCCTGAGGATGTGTAACCAACCCAGGCTCCATGTTACACATCGAAGTTTATCCATGGCATAAAGCCCTGCACTGGACCTCATGGGCAACTTTAATGTTTTACAAGAACTTCAGGATCAGCTCCCCTAGTTTCAAATCAAAACCTTTTTCTATTTTACAAAGACCCACTGCATTACAAATTCAGGTCAGTTAACATATGGACGCTGTGATATTGTCCCACATGAGAATTCTATACGGCTTTCTTCTTAAGCTGGATTTCCCTTATCATTTTGCACATTCCTAGGCATAACGCTGTTTTTGTAGGAGTTGTAAATATGGTTTAATATTCACTTCATTTTCTATTGCATTTATGCTTTATAGATAGGAGTTATTGACTTTCATTTATGAGGTTTAGGTCCAATGACTTATCAAATGACCTGTTCCTTTTAAGGTTTTTTAAATTTCTATGGTGAACGATTGTATTATGTTTAAATTTCATACCACTTTTCTCCTCACCTAATTTGCTGTTAGCACCTCTAGAATATAATTAAATAGTAGTTTAGCAAGTTTAGGTGTCTGATTTTCACTGATATTAATATTTTAATACTGGGCCGGCCAAATAGTTCAGCAGATTAAAGCACCTGCTTGCAGAGGCCGGGGTTTTGATCCCCAGGACTTGCTTTGACAGCCCCACCCCGGAGTGCTCTGAGATGACAGTTGAGACTGGGCATGGTGGCACATGCCTGTAATCCCAGCTCTTGGGAGGCTATAAACAGGCGGATCACTATAAGTCTGATCTAGTAGTGAGACCCTGAATACCCTGTAACCCTTTCCTAAAATAAAAAATATATATATTTTAATACTGACTTTAAAATAATGTTATTTTATTATTTTCTAATATCCTTCCAAAGTTTTAGCAAACTATAATTGATGCACAGTAATTACATGTATCTGAAGTCGACAACGCCGCACACCGTTGGGCAGCGCACTCCTGGGCGGCCACCAGTGTGTGTGTGTGGGGGGGTGTGTATATCGTCCTGCAAAGCCTTTTCCTTCTCTTTTTAAATGACGAATTTAAGTGAAGAATTGCCATTGGCTGTACTTATTGCTGCACTTATTTCAGTAGCATTTTCACTGGTAACTTGGACACTTCATTTCATAAACTGCTTTTCAGAGATCTATCAATATAATCACAAATTTCTTCTTTGAACTCTTAATCTAGTAAATTAAATTAATAATTTTCCTAATATGCAAACGCTCACTTGGTGCTAGCATATTATTCACTTATTGTGTGATTGTAGCCTAATTACTAATGGCTTAACTCAAATTTTTATATCAAAACTCCTAAGTGAAATTAGTGTGGGCTGCTTTTATTACATTCTCAGCTATTCATACTTTTATATTTAACTATAGTTATTATATTTATAGCTTAATACAACATTTTGGAAGCTTTGTTTCCGCTTGCCTTTCTTATACCTTAAAGTGACTCAGGAAACCGGTGGGAAACGACTTTATCTCTTTGCGTGGGGTGTACGTGGACCCGAAGAGCTTTCCCGCACTAATTTCGCTTATGAATTTTGGTATAAAAATTTAAAATAAGCTATTAAAGGCTCCAATCACACAATAAGTGAATAATACATTAGCAAGTGAGCGTTCGCCTATTAGGAGAAATACTGACTCACTGTATTAAGAGCTCAATAAAAGTGGGCTGGCGCGCGTTATTTTTCCTTTGCCCCCAGGGCTGTCTTCTGCCCTGCGTGGCTCCCGCCCGGGCAGACCTGCGGCGCAGCGTCCTCCGTCCTGGACTGCTTTCAGAAGCTCTCCGCTCTGCCCTGCAGCCGGCACTGCTCGGTAGCCCTGCTGCGGCCCCGCCAGCTCCGGTGGGGCAGCCTGCACGCAGCCCGCGGCAGAAACCGCCACGCCCCGTGAGGTCCCCGCTCAGCGCTTCCGACCGCAGCGCAGAGCCGCCCCGTGAGCCCCCGGGATGAGCCCCACGGGGCCGAGAATCTCTCACCACTGATGAAGATGACCCGTCCTGCTGCTCAATTTGAAATCAAAATTTTAATTCAGATTTCAGATCGAGAAGAAGCAATCACAGCAGCAAAACAAATGGGGAAAATTTAAATTCAAGACAGAGATGTAAACGTTCCACGCATTGGC
>PVKN010036297.1:0-11467 GCA_004027915.1 Capromys pilorides | reverse complement strand
ATGTGTGAGTTCAGAGCTATTAATTTTCCTCTAAGAACTGCTTTCATTGCATCCCATAAATTCCAGTAAGTTGTGTTTGAATTTTCATTAAAGTGCAAATAGTGTTTAATTTGTTGTTTAATTTCATCTGTAACCCACTGGTTGCTGAGAAGGATGTTGTTTAATTTCATGTATTTCTGGGGTTCTTGTGATTTCTTTTGTCATTTATTACCAGTTTCATTGTGGTCAGATAATATGCATGGAATCATTTCTGTTTTCTTGCATATACTTAAGCATGACCTATGCACTAGTATGTGGCCTATTTTGGAAAATGTCCCATGTGCAGCTGAAAAAAAATGTGTATTCAGAAGTGGTTTGCTGGAACGCTGTGTATGTCCACGAAGTCTAGTTGTTCCAAATTCTGTTTCAGTTCTGCTACTTCTTTGCTAATTTTTTTATCTGCTTGGCCTATCTTTTTGGGATAAAGGGATGTTAAGGTCTCCTGTTAAGACTGTGGTATTGGATATTAGATTTTTCATGTCCATCAAGATTTATCTTTTATAATTTGGTGCTCCCATGTTGGGTGCACACATATTTATGAGTGTTACCTCTTCATCTTGAATTTTTCCCCTAACCAGTATGTAGTGGCCTTCTTTATTTCTTTTGATGAATCTTGAGTTAAAGTTTAGACTGCAAACAGGATTGCTACCCCTGCCTTTTTTTTGAGGTGCCGTGGCATGTAGTATTGTTTTCTATCCTTTAACTTTTAGCCTATGAGTTTCTTTAGGGGTTGTGGTTTTTGTTTTGTTTTTTTGTGGGACCTGGGTTCAAACTCATGACCTTGCACTTGCCAGGCATGCACCTGTACCATGGAACTATCTCTCCAGCCCCAAATGTGTTTCCTATATATAGCATATTATTGGAGTTTGCTTCCTTATCCACTCTGCCAGTCTATTTCTTTTAATTGGAGAATTGAGTCCATTTACATTGATGGTTATAATTGAAATGTATTTACTTAAGACTACATGTCTTTTACTTACTACTGTTTACTCCCTTTTCTCCTGTTTAATTGGTTGCCCTATTTGGTGTGTTCTTTCTAGTCTCATTTGTACAGTTTGAGTAATTTTGGTCCTTCTCTAAAATAGTTTTTAGTAGTCTATGTAGGGTTGGCTTTGACATCATGTATTCTTTAGTTGTTCTCTGTCATGGAGGTATTTCACTTGTCCCTCATACTTGAGAGTTTTGAGGGGTATAGCAGTCTGGGCTGGAATTTGTTGTCCATAGAGGACTTGAAGCACTCTGCTCCATGCTCTTCTTGACTTCATGGTTTGTGAAAAGAAATCTGTCATTATTCTGATGAGTTTTCCTTTAAATGTGATCTGTTTCTTTTCTCTAGTGGCTTTTAGTATATTACTCTTCTGTTGGATTTCTGGGATCTTGACTGCTATATGTTCGGATGTGTTTTTAGTCAGGTTGATGTTATTTGGAGTACTGTATGCTTAAGTTACCTGAATGTCTGATTGTTTTTATCATATTTGGGAAGTTTTCTGCTATTATTTTTGCCCATATTCTTTTTAAATAATTTGTATTGACTCCTTCTGTCTCGTTGATTACTATTAATCTCACATTGTTCATTTTTCAGCGTCTTGCAGATTTTTTTTTTTTTTTCCCTTTGTGAGACAGGTTCTTGCTATGAAGTTCAGGTTGGCCTTGAGCTCAGTTTTGTAACCCAGGGTGGTCCTGAATTCACATCGATCCTCCTGCCTCATCCTCACAAGTGCTGGGATTATAGATGTGTGCCACCATGCCCAGCCATCCTGGTTGTTTTTAAGAGATCCTTTTTTATCTTTTCACTAGCTGTGACTGTGTCTTTAAGATCTGAAGCTCTATCTTCACTTTCATTTGGACGGTGTTGCCAGCTTGTGACTGAGATTTTATTTTCTTGTATATCTCTTTGAAACTGTTTCCTGCAATCTATTTCTTTCCTATATTGCACATTCAAGGATTCCATCCTTTTTCCATTTTTTTTTATCAATGTCTTCTTCAGAGGCATTTATTAAGTCTTTCATTACAGTTATTCTTTCTTTTTCTACTTCAGAGATTATTTCTGCTCTCATTTCTTCTCTACCTTTCTGTAGTTGTTCCTTTACTTCAGATGTTTTTAATTTAGAGGTCTTTTTTTACTTCAGAGGTTATGTCTGATCTGATTCCCTCTATTCTTTTCTGCAGCTGTTATTTTACTTCAGACTCTAGTAATTCAAAGATGTCTTTTTTTACTTCAGAGGTTATCTCCAATCTGAGTTCCTCTATATGTTTCTGCACTTGTTTTTACCCAAATGCTACTAATTCAGAGATTTTGGCTGCATGATTCCCACTTTCTTGTATGGTAATGTCTCTTGTATTTGTTGCAGGTGGCTCGGGACTTGAGATTGCGTTTTGTTCCTTGTCTGTATCACTCTGTATAGCAGTGATCTCTGACATTTGGTGCAGAACTTTGGTGAGGTTATGCCATTAGCACCTACTGAAATTTGGGTCTGGTCCTACCAAGTTTGACCTTGTCCAGATGTGCCTGGCCTGGTCTGGCTGCTGTACTCAGCTTCTTCCTGGTGCAGCTTTTGGATGACAGCCCGCTGTGCTCCTCTGGCAAGATGCTCAGCTCCTGGGTTAGCTGGTAGGGTCTGACCCCCAGCCTCTCTGCAGGGAATTGTGCTGCAGGGCTCCACAGCAGATGCTGGAGCTGGGTTCTGGGTGAGGTAGATGTTCCAGTGATACAGGGGTGCAGGCCTAGTGTTCCTGCCTATAGACCCTCCAATCACGAGCTGTGGGCGGGGACAGAGTTACGGTGGTGGTGTGGAGGCTGCAGGCCAAGAGGTTTACCCGAGCACCCACCAGTCAATTGGTAGGTGGGGCTGAGTGACCTGTGGTTGGGGGCTGAGTTCCAGTGGCAGAGTGGTGGTCTGTAGGTTGAGAGGTCCTACCTGTATGTCTGCCTGTCCATCAGTTGGGGCTGCTGTGGGCGAGGCTTGAGTTCTCATGGTGGGTCGGGGGCCTGCAGGCCAAGAGGTCCTACTTGCATGCCCACTGGTTGGTTGCTATAATTTTGTTTTTCTAGAAACTTCCAAAGCCTCTAACAGCTTTATAGTAAAAAAAAAAAAATTATTCAAAATAAATTCTCTGGAAGACTGAAGCAGGCAGCACAGAAGTTTGAGTTTATCCCAGGTAACTTAGTGACTTAGTGATACACTGTCGCAAAATTAATGTTTTTTAAGAAAGGATATTGGGGCCGGCAAGATGGCTCAGCAGCCTAAAGCGCCTGCTTAGGCAAGCTTAGCCAGCCACAGGGATAGAAGTTCAATCTCCAGCACCACATGTTGTGCCAGCCACACCCCCAGGGCAGGCTGAGCCAGCCACAAAAAAAATATATATATCTTGCAAGAAAGTTAATTAATCCTTGCTTATAAGGTAGAACAAGTTCTCCTTTCTAATTATATTAATGACATCTATGTTTTTCATATTTTAAAAAATGTATGTATCATTTACCCATATATAAATATGTCATTCACTTAATTGTTTAAAGTGGCTTGTCATATACATAATCTTTCCCTAGAAAGCATATGGCAGACATCATGGGGTTATTGTACAAAATGTGCTGGTCATTTCCTATCTATTACCACAGCCCCAAGACTTCAGCAGGGGTAATTTTGATTGAAGTTTGTTCCCATAGAGTCTTTACTTTAGATCTCCTGGGGTTACAAGCTAGGCTAGGGTGGGAACATGGAGCAGGGAGTAAGCCAGTAAGCTTCTGAGAACTTCTTGCCTGAAGAAGAGAGGGGTCCGTGTTGGTCCATATTCTTGGGAGGGAGGGCAGTGCTGTGAATGTGATGCCCAGCACAAGTCTGGCAGATCTTCCTTTCATAGGAAGAGGAAAGGGATGTGTTAGGGTTAAGATGTAGCTCTTTCTGTCAGACTTAGAAACCCCCAGTTCTTGGAAATTTCTGTGGCACTCATGAGTCAGCCAGGTGTCCATAGACCTCTGAGTCACATGGGATTGATGAGGCCAGAAAAGCCACTGCCATGGATGCTTTCCTTAAAAGTCAGAGCCCCCAAAGCTCTGTCCTCCAGGGAACAGGACACAGGGGCACTGATTGACACCTCTGCACTGGGCGCCCCCTGGACCCACCCTCAACAGGAACCCTTCAGAAGGGAGCAGGTAGAGAATGCTACCTGCCCTCTTTCCTTCCATAGGCTGTTCTTAAAATCAGCTCAAACCAAAAAATAATAACTGTGATAGGTTTGACCTTTGAAAAGAAACATTAGATTCTTCCAGTAGCTGAGGAATTCAGTGCTGGCAATGAAATTATGTGAGTCACTGACAGGAAGAGGCTGGTAGCTATAGCTCTACAAATGCAAGTGATAAGACATTAAAACAAAGATTAAAATATTAATCTTAATGATTCATAGTCATATTACACATTAATAGCTTCATCTAAAGTATATATAATAAAGTATATGAATTATATTAAAGTATAATAAGTATTAGTGTTAATTATTAATAACAATAGCTTTGCTTCCTTAAGTTTTAGAGAACAGAATTACAGAGTGTACTTTCATTTTCCCCAGATACAGTGTTTTAGAATTAGGACAGGTAATCTAGTCCATTTTTATCTCTTGGGTGGAAATAGTAGTGTGGTCTGCATTCAGAGAGTTGTCAGGAATTATTCTCATCTTGGTTCCCAATTTGTCAGGCAATATTGTAGGTCAGCTTCTGACCAACAAAGTGGACTATGAAATAAATGGACTGTCTTAGTTATTTTTCTTATTGCTGAAACAAAATACCTGATGCCCAAAGTTAAAGGGGGAAAGGTTTATTTAGCTCAGTTTGTAGAGGTTTCAGTCGTCTGTAGTTGGCTGTCTACATGGCAGGATGGTATGGCAGAGGGCACTGCAGAAGTCAAATGATTCATTGTAGGCAGAAAGCAACAAGTGATAACAGTAGTTCTCTCTCTGACCCAGGCTGCCCATCCTTAGTGTGTGGCACCCTTTGCCCTAGCTTCACACCATGAGCTATAGAATTATAGGAGAAAAACCCTTCTAACAGTTACTATCACTAAACCCATCCCAGGAAGTCATAATTTTCAACAGTTTTGATTGATAATCTTCTTGTGAGTCAAAAGAACAAGGTCCAACCAACCCAGTGGTAAGAAACAAAGGCAAATTATTCAATAACAAGGCTAACCAAGTTATAACTTAGGAGTGTTACAAATAATAAAACCTGGGTGTGGCCTTGGGTAGAGGCCTTTGTTCTGGTTAACCATCATCCTAGCTGGACTTAGGACCCCTGAGCCTCCTACCATGTTAGGTATATAAGTGTGTCTTTTTTGTGCCACGGGTTGCACTAGAAGTGATACATTGGAACTAACTTGCTAGAAGTTCAATACCTTTGCCTTGGGATTGTAAATATAAGCTTCCCAAACTGTGATGAGGACTGAGAAGGGCTTTCTATATTTGGTGCTGGACACGGCCAGGAAGGTATGTTCATCTCATTGCAATGACCACTAACAGAATTAGGTGCTGGCGATCCACTGGGCCTTGTACAACCAATTTACAGGTATGCAGAGTGTTTTTAATAATTATGCTCGACATAGGAGGAGTCTATTTATCAAGAGTAACAATGGAGCAACCACATTCTTTATCTGTGGAAGAGAAATAATTTAGCCTATTGATTATGAAGCTGTTAATGACAGCCATTAGTGTGCCATCTAAGCAAATTTTTCAATTACTCCATCAGATAGCTACATTCTATCCTTCCTCTGTATGAGAGTTTGAGATAAAATAGGTGAAAGCTGAAACCCAAAATTTAAAAAAACCCATCCACAAACTTGCCACGTGGTACCTAATGAAAGTGGCTCTATTGTTTTTGCAACATGACATGGCAAAAAAAAAAAAAGAAAGAAAAAAGAAACAAAAGAAAAGCAGACCAGTTCTAGATTACCATCAGTAAGGATTCAAGCTGTGCCTACCAATAAGGTAATTGAAAAAGGACCCTGAACAACCATAATGAAAGAGTGAGATCACCATGGTAACATGCCTCCCCTCCAATTGGGTGCTAGAGAAAAACGATGTTTGTTTCAAAAGTTCAGATAATCATATGTCACTTTTGCAAGACATTCCTACAGAAATGTAAAACTTTTCCAATCTACATCCTCCACACCCAATTTGGAAAATGGCGCTTCCCCCGTGGTGCTTCCCACAGCCCCTCTCCCATACTAGAGACAGCACAAAAACATCCCTGAAAAAAAGCCACAGCACCCCCTGTGCTTCCACGCACACAGCCACTGTGTTCTCCCGTCACTAAAGAGACCGAGATGGACCCAGCTTTTAACCTGTTCCAATGAACAAATTTGAGTCCAAGTGTTCCAGATAATGAAGTACAGGCTCTCTATACTATAAATGTTGGGTAACATCATACAAGGATTTCACGTGGTCCCAGGTGATGTAGCCCATCTTGCTCATGTGGGTCGATCATCAACACAATGTCTCCATTTTGAATCACAGTTAAAGTCACTAATGTCGCAACAAGCACAAAATAATCAAAACTCTTGAAACAGTTACTCATGACATATTATCAGGTGCAGACTGATATACTGATTTAAAGGCACAGGCCTGGGTCCTGACCTTCTTTTGGTGCAGTGTGCAGATCTGCTACACCCGACGTGGATGCTGTCTCAGAGGACGTACACCTAGTAAACCCTTCACTCAGGTACTCCAGGACCCTACGCAAACTTATGTCAGTTTCTAGCATGATTGCAAGAGGCTGTCAAGGGGCAAATGGCTCCCAACATTGTGGCTAAAATGCTCATTTGTCACTTAGTATATGAGAATGCTAACAGTGAGTGTAAACAAGTCTTAGCCTCTGTACTTCATACTAAAGATTTATCTGTTTATACTCATGCATGCCAGAATATTGGCCCTACCGCTCCTGCTCCGTGCTCCTGGTACAGGTCCTAATAAAAATAAAGGACTGGTCAGTCAGTACTCAACTGATTCAGGCCCAGTTAGGCCAGTTATATCCAGCCCAAACCAGACAAACAATAGTCTCTTCACCTGGATGGGGGCACAGTGAAATCTTTCTTTATATGTTTCCCCGGCCCAGTACAACAATCAGAGTTCAGGATAGATTTACTAGCAGCTTCTTGCATTTGTTCATTGAGGGGAGAAAACCCAATTTTAATTCCCACTAAAATTTCCACTCCTGCCCTTGACCCTACACATAAAGCAGGTAGAAATGAACTTTTAAACAAGGAATGTTGTTTTTCCCAGGGTATTTCAGTTCATAGACCAATCTGCACTATTAAATTAAAGGAGAAATCTTTTACTGGATTGATGGACATGGGAGCTGATATCATCACAGTAAATAGCCAATTGTGGCCATCTGCCTGGCGACTAGACCCACCTCCATGGCTTTGCTAGGCTTAGACTCTACAGTCTGTCCCATAGAGCATGCTGCTACTGCATTATGTTGGCAATGAGGGACAGAAAAGCATTGTAATATATTCATTGTACCAGTTCCTGTCAATCTATGGGGCATAGACCTTATAAAAGAATGGGACATTCTTAGTTACTTCTGCCTCTCAGAGGTGTATGTCACCAGCAGGATGATGGCTAGAATCGGATATCAGGAAAGCAAAGCGTTTGGGTAAAACCTTGCAGGACTATGCTCTTCCAATTGTGCCTTGAATTAAACAAAATAGATCTGAAATTGGATTTATATTGAAGACCACTGGTGCCTCTCTGCAGGAAAAGTTAAGGACTTCATCAACATTGATAGAAGAACAATTGCAATTGGATCATCTCAAGCCTATGATTACAATTATTTGTAAAACTGCTAAGGACTATATTAAGTAGAACACTCCATTCCTTATTCATCATATTAGAACCCATTCTAATCTCCCAGGTCCATTGCCATTAGGTAATGCATCTGCTCTTTTATGTCTGGTTTCCATTTTTAGTAAATTGATACAATCCCATAGATTTTCTCATCCAAATTCTAAATACCTGCAAAAGGAATTTAACATTACCAGGACATAAGCTAGACAAATCATGATGCCCTCCCTGTCAACTCATTCCTAGGCCTATTCCTTATCAGAGTATGACAAATAAATATTACTCATATAGCCTCTTCACAAACTTAAATATATTCATGCCTCTATAGCTACCTTCTTACATATGATCCATGTTATCTATTGTTCAGATAAACAGAGTTGACATGTCATACAGCATGGTGTATCAGCCTTTGCTACCCTAGGAATACCACAAAAATAAAAACTTATATTGGTCCTGCCTATGTTAGCAAACATTTTCAGAGTTTTCTTGATAACTAAAATAGAAAGCATGTTAGAGGGATACCCTATAATCCCCAAGGTCAAACAATAATTGAACATACTTATCTTAAAGTAAAAAATAAACTAGCTAAGCAAAAGACATATGGTGTTTTTAACTTTCTGAATCCTGCATGGTATGGCTTCCATACAGGTGTTTAAATGGTCTGACATCACTTTTAAATGGAGGCCAAGGACATTCTTGAATTTCTGCGGATAACTGAGAGACATCACAACTCTCAGATCTGTTCCACGGGCAGAATCCAGCCCACTTGCACCACGTGTCAAACCCTCAAGCAGCGAGCCTGACAGCTCATCCTCGCCTGCCCTGGTAGGCCTGCAGCAGGCTGCCATGAGGCTTGCCACCTAGTTAACAGCCAAGGTTTGGTTCTATCACCTGACAATCTTTTCCTTGTAATTTTTGTTCTCCTAGCAGCTACAGTGTGCATTCCTCTGGTTCAGGGAGAAGAGTATTGGTCCTACATATCCAATCTCCTCTTATTTAGACCCCTTACATGGACGGACAGGCCTTCAGAGACTTTCTATTCTAGAGAGAGTGATAACCCTACATGTACTCTTTTGCCAAACCTACAAATTTTTAATGCATTTATAAAAACAAGCTAAGTTTAACATTACCTTTCATTTTGTATTTCCACCTTTATGTGTGGCCCATCTACAGTAAGATTCTAGCCCTTGTGTGTCAGCTGTGGGTCAGACTATGAAAGTACAACTCTAAAGAACAATTTGCCTTATTATTATTATTATCATTATTATTTTCAGAACCAGGGATTGAACTCAGGCCGTTGTGCTTGCCAGGCAAGCGTTAATCTTCTGAACTATCTCCTGAGCCCCTGCCTCATTATTTTTTTAAAAAATTATTATTTATTTACTTGATACAGGGTCTCCCTACTCAGTTCAGACTTGTATTAATCCTCCTATCTCAACCTGCCCAGTGCTGGGATTACAGATATGTGCCACCATGCCCTGTTTCAGGGCTGGCATGACATGCCCAGGTTCTGGGGCTGGAATGGCAGGGAGTACTGGGGATCGAACCTGGGTCCTTGTACTTGCCAGGCAGGCACTTAGATTGCTGAGCTATCTCCCCAGCCCAAAATTTGCCTTATTAACCTTAAATTTTATTCCCTCAGGGTAACCTTGTAAGAGATTTTAAGCCTAACAATCTTATCTGTATTCCAGAAGCTCACACCTCCCATTTTGAAGAAGATGAGTTGGGCCCTAGCAGACTTGTAGGGATCCATACCATGGAAGGGCTATATGGAAATTTAATTATTCCTTTATAGCTTGGTCCCCCAGAGGATTCTGTCTGGGAAAAGATGAAGATTGGCATAGAATTGTCTTCTCAAGCTCTTCCAGCTGTACCATAACCTCAGAGGTCTTGTCCAATGTTACATAGTCAAGTAGAGACTTCACTTCTCCCATCCTGAGACTCATTATCAGTGACAAAACTAGACCCATAAAACATACTTTATGGAAATTATGGAAATTTTCATGTTGGGCTGGATATCTCTAGCCAACAAATGGAGGAAAAGTAAAAGTAGCATTCTGAGGTCATAGGTGTATAAAAGTAAACATATGTGTTTATGATCATCATGTACTTTTTTTTTATTTATGTATTTGGTACATGGTCTCATTACACAGCTCAGACTTGTAGTGATTCTCCTGTTTTCAGCCTCTTCAGTGCTGGGATTACAGGTATGGACCACCATGCCTGGACTTGGTTGCCTGCTCAGCAGAGCCCAAGGGCAGGGCTGGCATAGCATGCGCTATCAAGGATCGAACCCTGGTCCCTGCACTTGCCTAAGCAGGCACTTGGTCTGCTGATCTATCTTGCCAGTTCATTGTCATGTACTGTTAATAAGAAGGATAGAGTTGCAATAAAATATGATCTCATGTACTAATTGTTATCTAACCCATTGCACCATGCCTAAATATCTTTCTAATGATTTCACAGAGGCAATCTTGGGCAGGATGCCCAGGGTTTGGCTTCTGGTCAATCTGACAGAGCCTTGGTATCATCCGCCTACTTCCGTCTTAGTAGAGACCTTAATTAAGAGATTTAGCAATCAGACCAAGAGGATGATTGGATTAATTATAGGGGGATAACCTCCCTAGTCCTTTTGTTAGCTAACACAGCTATTGACTCTATGGTGTTAGCTCATTCAGTACAGACTGCTCGCTTTGTAGACAATTAGACAAGAACTGCTGCTGAGAGCTGGGAAAATTCAGCAAGAAACTGACATAAAGTTGTAAACCCAAGTAAGAATCTTAGAGACCTCTGTCTTTTGGATAGGAGATCAAATTGAAAGTTTGCAATTGCAACAAGGATTAAAATGACACTATAACATGACTCACTTTTGTATCACCCATTTACCATACAATAAAAACCTATATTCTTGGGGAATGACAAATAGATATATATAAGGAACAATTCATCAAAATATTACTATGGATATAGATGTTCTCTAGAGAAAAGTGCTGTCCATGTCACAACAGATGGCCACATTTGATGCCCAAATTGAACTCTGGGATAAGTTTGCTGATGCTATAGAACAGTTGACTCCGTTTGCACATCTCAAGGTTCACTTTTGGTTTTATGTTAGAATTAGTGTGCTCATTCTCTCGTTTATAATTCTTCTCACTAAAGTGTGTCATGGAGGATTCACAACCGGTGATGAGTAGAGACCCTACAGCCATGACCCACTCTGCTCCAGCTTCTTCAAAATGAAGAAGAGGGAGCTGTGGAGAACCACCTGGGCTACTCTCCTTGAAAAGGAGCAGTGAGCTCCATCTTGGCTAAACTGGGCCCCAGTTCCATGTGTTGATATATGCAGAACTGGCTAAAGCAATTCAACTTGCTGATGTGTAGTCTTCAGGTTTTTTGTTTGTTTTTTACAAATTAGAATTTGTACAAATTAGAATTAAAACAGAAAAACTACAATGAAATGTAATTGTCCAATTGTCTACAAAGCGAGCAGTCTGTACTGAATGAGCTAACACCATAGAGTCAATAGCTGTGTTAGCTAACAAAAGGACTAGGGAGGTTATCCCCCTATAATTAATCCAATCATCCTCTTGGTCTGATTGCTAAA
>PVKN010036295.1:0-11469 GCA_004027915.1 Capromys pilorides | reverse complement strand
AATTCCACCTGTCCGTAAAAATTTTAAGTATAATCTCTGTCTCATATATTAAATATCATCTCTGTCTCATCTATTACGTCTTACATGCCTGGTCTCTCTAGCTCTTTCTTGTCCCCTTCCCTTGCTTTCTTCTGTTCTTGCAGCTATTCTTTATCCCACCAATAATCCTCTTTGGTCTACATAGGGCCTCCCAGCAGACTTGTGATTCTCTTAGTCACAGCTGCCACAGTGGAGTGAAGACTAGGCTTGGGAGAGGGCAGACAGGTCTTTTCGTCAGGCCTCTAATACACACAGAGGATGAGAGATTTTCACACAAAACACCCAGGAAGAGTTGCATTTAGATAACTCTCCAGCATGGGTATAATTAGCAGAGGAGTATAATGCGAACTATCCTAAACTGGATTTGTTAATGAGCTACAAATGTAGGCTCCCTAAGGCCAAAGGTGAAATAGGTAATCCGTACTAAACTTTGGTGTGATAAGCACAACGATGGAGGCACTGAATCCCATTAATATTCCTACCTGGCTTGGTATTAAGTTAAATTTCTCAACATATATTTTGCAAAATCATGAATATGATTTTTTAAAAATTTATGTATTTGGTACAGTCTCACTATGCAGCTTGGACTCAGTGATCCTCCTGTTTTCAGCCTCCCTAGCGGTGGGATTATAGGTGTGCACCACCACACCCGGTCTTGGTGGCCAGCTCAGCATTCCTGGGGGCAGGGGCAGCATGGCATATGGTGCCAGGGATCAAACCCTGGTCTCTGCACTTGCCTAAGCAAGTGCTTAGTCTACTGAACTATCTCACTGGTCTACGAATATGACTTTTTAAAAAAGACCCCTACATGTTATAAAGCAAGCTATCAACTCCCTAACACTTGAAGAAACTTTAAAACTGAGGTCTATCAACATTAGTAGAAACTTCATTTTCAGTAAGAACACCTCTTCAGAACTGCTTATTTCCTATTGCATATCTGTTGGAAATTCCTCTCTCTCCTCTTAGGAATTAAATTTAATGAATAACAGCCTTAGTGACATTTATTTTTGGCTATTGTTGCTATGAACAACATTTCATTTATATTTAACCCCTATAGATTAGATTATGGATGAGGAGAAAATGACTCTGATTGCCCAGAAGCAGTGCAGTCTGTGTGACATATGACCTCTGAAGTGACAGCAGCACTTGATTTCAAAGTAGGAGTCTTCACACAGGCACAGAGGATGCCAGGAGCCCAGAACATTCATTTTACGCATGGCCACTGTAGGACCAGACTCCTTCATTGAAGCAGCTTTCCCATTAGCCCCCATTTGATGCCATATATGGACTTCCTACCCATGATTCACTGAGAGCTGAGAGATGCAGCCAGGTGGATTGCATCACTTTATTAGAGCACCGCATCTCACGGAACGAACTTGTCATTTTACTATCTGTGGATTAAAACACAACCCAGAATCAGAGCAGAATTGGGAGATATGCCTTCTCTATAGCACTCTCACCTCACATTTAAGAGATATTTTATTAAAGCTAACAGAATGAGCTTTATATTGGGCTTTCTCAAAGTACCTGTCAGATAGTTTGGAGGGCTGAGAGGAGTCAACTTTTCAAAGGCTCATTCTGTTACAGTCCTGGGGGAAATCATCTGCTGCAGTGGTATGTCATTTCACAAGGGGGATAAGTCCTGAGAACTGTGCTCTTGGGTCATTTTGTCATTATATGAACATCATAGAGTATACTCACACGAGCTAATAGCTACAACATCACAAAGTAATGTATTCTTATGGGTCATCATCATATTTGATCTATTGTTGATTGAAACAGCATTATGTGGCATGACTGTACTTTGCTTTAAAGAGCCGAGTCTTCTTCTATGGATGGGGAAATCTGTGTAGGGTACAGTGACCATTGGAGATGCTTAAACTCAAATGCAGAAAGTCCTTTCAAAACAGGGTGTGTGCATTGCACTTCCCTCTTGAAAATGTGTCAGACACACAAGCTCAACTCTAAAACTGATCAGAACAGGTATACTTATTGATGAGGGAGATATACAAGTTATTATCAAGAGTAAAAACTAACTGGCTATAAAATGTAAAGGAAATACAGGGAAGAGTGAATTTAAAGAATATATTAGTCACTTCCACATTGCTGGGACAACATATCTAATGCAACTTAAAAGGGGAAACTTATTGGCTTAGGGTTTCAGAGGGTCCAGTCCATGGTTGGCTGGCTTCAAGGCAGAAATAGTGCGGTAGAAGGGCATGGCAGAGGGTACCTGCTCTCCTTACAGTGGTCAGGAAAAGAGAGAGAAAAGACGAGTGGGAGACACGAACATACCTTTCTAGGTCTCAACTCCACTGAGCCATCTCCAACCAGGGCCCACTTCCTAACAGCACACTCGACTATAACGTCAGCATCAAATTAAACCAGCCATGCCACCATGATGCAACTGTTTTCCGCAGGCCCCACCACTGAGCAATGAGACTTTGGGGGGACATTTTATATGCAAACCCAACACAAAGAGTCTTCTGTCTTTCAAGTCTTTAGTAAAGTACACTATCCATTTAACCAACTACTAGTTCCATAGATAGATGAGTTCCAACCTAAACTTTCAGACTGATTATCTTAAAATGTAGTAATTAAAGTTGAGTTCATCACAGAATTAATTCATCTTTCTGGGAAAAATAACTCTGACACAATTTTGAGAGCATGATTTTTGAGTAACACAAAAGAAAAAGTATTGGTTATTACTTATATTCATTTGGTGTATGAAATTCTTTTGTTAAACTTGAAACCATTGATTAGAAGAGGTATTCTTATTTTATGTCCCAGGAAGAAAAGAAGCACTGGCAGTCAACTATGAAACATTTTTAAATCCCAGTGACTGTAAGATTTATCTTGATGTCAGAAAATGTAACATGTAAAAGAAATGCGGGTAGAAGGCAGACTCATGGTCTCTCAACTACATCTAAATTCTATTCCCTGGAGCCCTTGAAAGTGGGAGAGGGAACCAGAAGACAGTCAGGGAAGAATGACCGGACAGAAATTCGAAGATCAAGGAAGCAGCCGTGAGTGAGGGATTGTGGGTGGCCTCTAACAGCTCGACAGTCAAGGAAACAGAGTAATCCCTAGTAACACTGATGAGTTAGACGTGCAACGTAACTTGCAGGAATCTGAAGGTAAAATATTTAGAGCTTGCTAGATATTTAAATTCATGAGATTTATTCAATTATTATCCACAAATATTTTAGATAATAGTGAACAGCTTCAAGTTACACTTCTCTCTTTTTTTTTTTTTAATTTCATTCTATTTTTTTTTAAAGTTTATTTTTATTTTTTTAAACCTCGTTTATTTTATTTATTTGTGTTCTGGCTGCCTCAGCCTTCCCTGGGGATGGGGCTGGTGCAGCATGTGGTGCCAGGGATTGAACCGCAGTTCCTGTGGCTGCCCAAGCTTGCCCAAGCAGGGGCTCTAGACCACTGAGCCATCTCACCAGCCCCACACCCCTCTTTCATAACAAGCAGAATTCAATAAAATCTACAAACTTAGCTGGGCGAGGTGGTACATGCCTGTAATCTTAGCACGCCATGAGTTTGAGGCCAGTCTTGGCTACACAGTGAATCCAAGAAAACCCTGAACTGCACAGCAGGACCTTGTACAAAAAACAAAAATGTTTAATCCCAGGTTTGTACAAAAACTAGCCTCACTACCCAACACTCCACTCATACCTCTGATGTTTAGTTCACTCCTATTTATCGCCGATGTAGGAATGCGAACCTAACAATGGGGCCACAATTATGTTTATGGCTTATTACTCTTTGATCAAAAAAATCTCTATGTAAGCAATAAATTAGTTTATGATCAGTGATTCTTTATCTTACAAAGAAATGAAAAATATTAAGATTTTTTTCAAATTAAAATAAATCAAACTCATTGTATTAGCCCTTGGCCCGGAACATGAGACATTAATTCTACACAAATGTGTAGTTTACAACTGCACTCATTAAACCCAAAGCTGAATTTCTAAAAACAAAGCAAAATGAACAAACTCATCATGAACTAGTCCCCCATGCCAGATATGCTATACTCTAGATCCCAAATCTCGTAATCTTATATATAAAACCTGACATTTAACAAATAAATCCAACATTTTTCAAGCTACTTGGAAATGTCCCTTTGCCTATGCATGGTGAGCTACCCATCAGAGGGCACCATTCTGAATAAAAATAAGTGAGCCAGGTAGTTCGTTTGGATCAACGGTTCATTAGGCAAGTGTTCTGCCTCTGAGCCCCGCTCCAGCCCTTATTTGGTCATTCTTATGCCATTATCTTTCCTCTCATTTTTACAATTCCAGCATTTTCACTGCAGTTGGTCTACGACCTTGACTTGACCTTGTCAAATTGTTCTTTAATTTTCTTTCTTTGTTTCCTTTTTCATTGCTGCCTTGTCAAACATAATGCAATGTTCTGGAGCTTTGTAATTTCCCCACATCAAAGGTCAGAGTCTTCAGCTTCGGAAATGCAGAAGCAAATATTTATTAAGGTGAAGCAGGAATTTAAGGCCACAGCTTGTACCTATTGCTATTCCTCTGGCTTGACTCAGCTTCTGCCCTTCCAACAAATGAAACATGAACCTGTCCCCTCGCCATTACTGAAATCATTCTGGAGCTTTCGGCTTTATTTTAAATCACATTTTAGTGAGACTCTGGGTAGCAGCATAGAAGCAAAGGCTTCACACATGCTGTCTGCCTGGGCACGGAGGCTGTGCTTTTAGCCCTCTGAGTCCTATTTTCATCACCCTAAGACTCCACAATGCTTTGGTAGAAATTACTGTACATGCTTTCACAGGGAAGCAATCACTTGAGTGGCTGTAACAGCAGATCTCTGAGTTAATCAACTGTCCCACTGTCACTGTTAGCCTAGTTACAGGAATGCTGCTCTTTTTACAAAGTGGACAAGTTGTTTTTACTTTCTAAACAATTCAAAATATTGCACAGATTCCCTGAATTGTCTTTAAGAAGTTTGTAATTTTTTGACCACTCTTCAAGCTTCTACCTGGAAACCTGAGCAGCTAATCTGATGACAACATATGCAATACAAGAGGCTCTGTGGAACTCCTGCAATTTTGTTTAGTGAAGTTCTGTATCATCTCTGATTTTTTCTTTTAACTATAGAGTCTCTTTATTTTTTTAAATTTAAAAATCTTAAAAAACAAGCTTATAATGGAACCAAAACTATTTCCCCTCACAACTAGAGATTAGTTTTGGGAGTTGCCATGATGAGCATTGTTAAGATTTGAATTTCTTCTTTCATAGTAATACTCTATCTGCTTAACTAAAATCTGCCAAATTTAAAGCATTAATTTGTCATATCTTAAACTTTTCTTAATTTTTATCTTTCATATATGCTTTGTGGACTATTTATTTATGACCCATTCAAAATATAATACATCCAAGCAGAAACAGTACTGTACATTAGAAATTTCAGAAGGCATGAAATTGTGTTTTATTTTCCTCTCCATTTTGTTGCAAAATTAAAACCACAGTCTCTCTATCTGAACTTATTCATCCTCTGGTAATATAACCTACTGATTACAAAGGGCTCTATTTTAAAATAACATATGTTTAAATTATTTGACACTAAAATATTTGTTGACCAAAGCAGGAGATAAATCGGAAAGATGTCCACTGAATCAAATTGATACACAAATCTATCCATTGAAGATCAAATAATGATAATTTATCCAAATGTGAGAACTTTGGGCCCGGGTGCCAAGCCAATTTCTTCCTAACTTAAATTTTATTTTTTTTTTATTTATTTAGTACAAGGTCTACAGGGTCTCACTACATAGATCAGACTCGTACTGATTCGCCTGTTTTCAGCCTCCCAAGCACTGGGATTACAGGCGTGCGCCACCATGCCATCTCTCTTAACTTAAACTTTAATAAACTTGACTATTTAGTTTCTAAGTCTACAACTGACTGAAAATGGTATTTCTGTAACCAGAACACAGCAAGAAGAGAGAGCCAATTGCTTACCAGAAAAGAGACTGAACACAAGTGTGTGTGTGTGTGTGGGGGGGGGGACTCCCATGGACTCTCAATTAGCCTAAGTGAGGGGCACTCAGCAGTTACAGCAGGGAGCATTCCGAGTTATAGCAGGAAGTCTGAGCCAAGACCAGGGTCAGGCCCAGGCTTGGCCACTTACCATCTGAATGCCCTGGAGTAGGTACCTGGCTCCTGAGACGCTATATGTTATATCCGCAGGAGAGGAAGAGTTAAATTTCTGCTTGCCAGTGCCAGTTGCGTTAAGTAGAGAAACCACGTATTGGTTAGTTTATTGGTTCTGCTGCACGTTAAGTCTCTCTCCCAGAATAAAGACTACAGGGCTTAGCTTCTATTTGGCAAGTGTGGCCCCAGAACTAACTTCAGACCAAAGAAATGTGAGGGAAAAGTGGTAATATGTAGCCTGCATATTGTTTAAATTGTTTTTATGAAAACATAAAACTTCACAGTCAAATAATAAAAAAGTCAAAATCTTTATTACACTGAGGATCATTATTTTCAAAGAAGTTACTCAGAGTATATGACACATACCAAAAATATTCTTACAGAAAAGAAATAGACAACACTTTTTTTTTTTAGCAAACTAAGATAAACTGGTAGAGTCAATGAAACCAATTAGCAAATATATTGAAATATTTTAAAACAAGGGAATTCGTAATTTGGGGAAGCACAGGATTTGACTTCTCCTATGTCCTATTTATTGCTCTTCTAGTTTGTCCTTTATTTGTGTTTCTCCTGGCCTTTTCTCATTGTGATAGTGAGGATGCAGTGTCACAGTTAGCCACCTGGGCCATGCTGATGCTATGAGACTGAAGAGGTACACAGACTCTGGCGGTGGCTTCAACAGAACAGATACGCTCTGCTGACTTCTGCATGGAATAAATTTCCATTTTGCTTAAGCTCTTTAAATTCAGTTACGTATGACATGTCTCTATTCCACTAATTCAAAATGACAAATACCCTAAAGATTATGGAACGGATTTGTTATGAGCTGTCTGAAAAATACGAAAAACACAGTGCTGCTTCTTAAGCTTACAGGGTTCTATGCTTGGCCTTCAACATTTAAGTAGAACACTCACATGATATTTTGCATTTTTCTTCAAAGATTGTTAAGGGAAACAACGATAAAGGAACCCTGCAATTAACACCCAGTTCTCTAATTTCTCCAGAGCGGGTAAGAATCTATCTACGATGGAATGAATGATGAAGCGCAGCGGATTTTGCCTGGTGCGTGACCAGCTCCAGTTGCAGCACAAGCTCCCTGTTAGGCACTGAACTCTTTCAGCAGCCCTGGGAAATCAACTCTCTCCTCTAAGGAGTGAAAAAGCAGAGCACAGAGGATCAGAGAGCAGAGAAATGGCAGAGATTTTTCATTTCCCCTAAACACCACTTTTCCAACTTGCCCTTATGTTACCATGGTTACCACATGACTTCTGAATTAGTTTCTACAGAAACAGCAATTGTGGAAACCAATAAGCGTAGCACCTACCTTTATTAATACTTAAAAATGCAGGCCATCTGCTAAAAATACGTACAATGAAGGCAACCTGTTCTTTCAACATTGACTTTTTCCTGTTTTTCACCAATATTTAAATTAGAGGCACACAACTGGGAGTACAACGAAGAGAACGAAAATTTACAACCCCAGGGCTCTACAAGGTGTAGCTACCCACAGGCTCAACTTGAGAAGATGGTTACTAGCAAGACCCCAGGACCAAGTTCCACGTAATGCATTAGGAGGAAAGCGTGGAGTAAATACTGCTTATTCGAATATTAATATTGTTGAAGGTGTTTCATTACCAATAAATTCCATCAAACTGGAATACGCAGATAAAGCATTCTTTGCCTGGAAGACTTCATTGTGTGCAGTGGGCTTTCCTGCTTTGTGTCCTTCCTTCCTAAGGTCAAACTGTTGGCTTCTAGGGCAGCATTGCAGACACAGAATTGGCACCAGAGTATTTTTCTGTCAAGAACCTGTTCTTACTGTGAATCTGGCCAGCTCTCACGCCTTTGTCTGGCTTTCCAGGTCTTACAGCATCACCTTCCTCTTGTCACGTCTCAACCTCTTTATTCGATGTAACGTCATACAAACTGCAGACACCTCTGTTCTTCTTTGTTTGCTTCTTTTCACTTTTTCCTCTTGACGTTTCACTGTAGGTGTTTTCTTATCCAAGTGTGTGACTCTTTCCTCTGCTGTATCTCACCTGCCATTAAGCTCACAGAACACATTTTTCATTTATGACATAGTGCTTTCACTAGCAGCAGAGTAGTTTTATCTGAATAACCCTTAAACTAGAAGGAATTTGGGAGGCTGAGACAGAAGGACTAAAAGTTCAATTCCTGGCCTGGACAACTCAGCAAGACCCTGTGTCAAAAAGGAAGGGAGGCCTGGGAATGCAGCTTAATGTGAAGGCGCCGGGATCAATCACTCAAATAATAACAACCACAACTGGAAGTAATTACTCTTCCATCTATGTTTATTATAGGCTTTCCTCTAGGTCACTGGCAGGCAGAAAAACAGAAGTCTTATTGGCCAGAGAAGAGGGAAGACAGAGCTCATAGCTACCAGAATGGTTGGACATTGAATAGGTGAGGTGAATGCTTACTCTATGAAGGAGAGTGCACAGAAGGGGGATCCCTAGATCTGCACATACATCCCCCATGGACTGTGGATGCCTGAAGAGAATTCAAGAAGACCAGAAGAAACAACAGGCATGAGTCTCATAAGAAGCAGGTAACTGCATCTACACAGTAAAGAGGAATCGGAGTTTGAATCTTGCCAGTACAGAGTAATTGGTAACCATCTGGGAACATCCCAAAACCACTCTAACAGTGCAGAATTCTAAGCCTCTATAAAGTCAAAATATTACCAAGTAACTTATATATTCACCAGGGAAAAGGCATATTCTTCAGCTATGTCATGGATATACTACTATGGACTTCAAATCAGAATTCCATGAATGTACCAGTTACAATGTCCAGTATATAAAGCGTTATGAAATGTGGAGGAATAAGAGATGAGATTGACAACTTGAAAACAAAAAGAAGGAAAAGATAGGCAGAAATCAACTCTAAGATAATCCATGTTTGTTATGAACTGATGGGAAATGTCAATGAAGAAGTAGAAGCTGCAAAAGGAACCAATGATAAGGAACAGGGACATATCTGTAATATATATCCATTTAATGGACTTGAGGGTATATGGAGTAGGCAGAATAAAGGATTTCAATGAAAGATCAACAGGAATTATTCAATAGGAAGGACAGAAAAGAGTCTAAAAATGAATAGCAGATTGTAAAAATAGAGAAGTTTTCAGCAGCAAAATTAGGGCTCCCCAAGACCCTGAATCAAGATGTTTGGAAAATAATTGTTCGGCAAAAAAAGAATAAAGGAAGTAGATATCCTAGGTGTGGGAAGGAATTGACAGGAAAATTGCAAGCTCCAGAGAAGTGGGAGAAAGTGTATCCAACTCAGAGTAAAGCTTGCCCTGGCTCCCGGGAAGGGGACCGCGTCTCCTCAGCCAAGGTAAGCCCTCAGGGCCAGCAGCTCCCAGGACAGACAGCAGACTGCACCCTTGGGTGGGCCCTGGAGGAACCCATGGCCCTGGTGAACTGCAAAGGCAGTGTAGGGTTCTGCTCCACATAGCAGGTGGCAGCAGGAGAGGGACTCCAGTGTGGCACTTGCCACATCGCCAGAGTGTGTTTGATCAGGAACCATTTCAGGAAAGGGGCGATTATGTAAGACTGGGGCTCAGAGCAATTATAAAATAACTTCCTTTCAGGGCTCCCAGATTCAACCCTTGTGCCCAGTGAGACAGCCAAGGGACACAGTCACGGATAGGAAATGGGCTGGACATAGAGTCGCTGAGAAGTCTAAGCTCAGGCTGGGAAGAACATGGGCTTTGCTCTCCGTGGTGAGAGTCAGGCCCAGCGTGTGCAGCACTCAGAAGTGGCTGATTCTAAAGAGCTGACGTTAAGTTCAGTGGGCAGCTTGAAGTCATGCCCTGCCGCCTACACACAGTGCAGAGCAGAGACCCGATTACCTTCCCACTTACCAACATAAGCAAGGACTCATCTCAGCTTGAGTGGCTGCCCTATCCTGGGGAACAGACAGAGGGAATTCTGGAACAGGAGGGCACATCACAAACTCACACACTGTAAATCAGGCAGAAAAAAATATGGCTCACTGGATTCCAGTACTGTGGATTCTGGAACGAAACCACTCATTCAAAAATACAGAGAATATTTTTTTCTTTGTTTGAATTTCTCTCCCTCTCCCTCTCTTAATCACTGTTTTTAGGGGTCTGGAAGATGCCCCTTTTTTTGTCTTTTCTTTTCATAGAGTCTTTTTAAATTATTTTCATTTTTTTCTCCCTTTTCCCTCTTACACTGTTTTCCTTGTTTGTTGTTTTCTGTTACCTGTTTCTAATTATATGGATATTTTTATTCCTTATTAGAAATTTTGTGACACTTTTCTTTCTTCCCTCTCACCTTCCATTGTTCACTTCTGCAAAATTTGCTTCTTTCATTCTCTTATTCCCCAATCCCTGTATCATCACTAGTGTCACAGTTTATATCTAGTTGTCCCCACAAAGCCTCATGCAATCATGGGGTGGGGACTTTTAGAGTTTAAGATTAACTCATGATCCACTGCAATTATGGGTGATCCACTGGGATTATAGGTCTTACTACTTCTGGGATTATGGGTGTGAATGACACACCCGACCTGGGGCTGATACCCTGAATGTAACGTAAGTGAGGCAGAGAGACAGACTTCCTCTCAGCCATTATTGCTGCTACTCTTCCCTTTGTTCTCTGGCTCTTTGCTGCCATCATGAAGGGATGCTCTCTGCTCTGTGCCACACTGCCTTGGAGTCAGTCAAGTAAGGACTGAAACCTCCAGTAACTGTAAGCTAAATAAATCTTTCTTTCCTTCATTTTGGGTGTCAGGTATTTGTCCCAGCAACAAGAGAAGAGTAACTAAGACAAGTGGCCTAACTACTCAGTTTTATTAATCCTTAGATAGATAGCTAGTGCTATGCTATTACTGTTAAATTCTTTTGTATTGCTAGTGGAGGTACAGTTGTTGCACTTAGTAGCTATTTATTATTTCCAATCTTTCATTTGTCTTGGTGTTTATACTATAATTATGGATCTCTTGTCTATGGCTACAGGGGGTATTTAGTGGTTCTTAAGTATGACAATGTCTACTTTGTCTTGAACGATATTACTGTTATTCGTTACTTGCAAGGGTGGCATAGTCCGGGATATTACTAGATTTTCTCTGTATGACAATATTGGGATTACATCTATGTTATTAATAATACTGCAGTCCAATCCTAGAAAACTGGTTGCCATGCCAGTTACACTGCATCCTCCCATCCCAGATGAACAGTGGTGACAGGATC
>PVKN010036294.1:0-11467 GCA_004027915.1 Capromys pilorides | reverse complement strand
ATCTTAACACCTCTGCCCCTTCAGGGTAAAATCATTCAATTATGGGGAAAGCTGCTGCATACAAGTACCTGGTATATGCTTGATTTTGTTATACAACTTTAGAGTTTGCTCCTGCGGTTGGAGGTAGCAGGTTAATGGTTACCATAGTTTGTCAGTAGTTTAGATACACTTGAAGCTATGGTTATTGATAACTGTGTTACTTATCCAGGATACCATGACTCTTATAATCAGTTTTTTATTCTGTCTGATAACCCTGTGATTGTATGGGGGCGTAACACAGTCTAGTACCACATGATTGAATGCTGAGCCAAACACTAACTATGCATCCTTTATAAGTTGGGAAGGTAGGTTCTTGCCATAGCTATAAAGAGCCATCTACATCTAGAAGACATCCCTAAAGCGCAGAGAGCTCCTAGGGAATCCTCAATGCTAGTGGTAAAGCTATTTGCCACAAGAAAAATTATCAAGCATTAACAAAGAAAACAAAATAAAATAAAAAAGAGAGAATAAAAAATGACAAGACACAGAAGAAAAATGCAACCTCACACGCCTACACAGGACAAGCTTAGAACACAATAAAATAGATGAAATTGAAAGTCAAACACTGGAACTTTTGGAACTGATAGCAATAGAAATTAAAAAATGGAAATGGCTATAGAGAAAAATAATCTTTCAGGAACCTTACACTTGCCAAGTAGGAGCTTAGACTGCTGACCTATTTCCCCAGCCCAAAAGTTCTACCTTTAAACATGTGAGAGTTTGGGGTCCAAACCATGGAAGTGCTTCTCCTATGTGATCTCACAGTATTTTCTGGTATCCCTACTAAATTGCATAATATAATTTGCCTTAATTACTACTTGACTTTCTTCTTTTTTCCAAGGAATTGTAGCTTTGTGAAGGCAGTTACTATGTAAATTTTATTCATGACTCAACCAGTGTAAGACATTAGTTTAATGAATGAATAATGCATGCCTGTGATTTGTTAGTTTATATAGGATGCTTATGTGGAACCTGTGGGAAGGGATAGCTTTAGTAAAACATGGTTGCGGGGCTTACGTTTTCACTATGTCAACCCTTAAGCCCTGGAAAGTAAGTTCTATTTAGCCTCTATCTTTATGTCAATTGAATTTTTTCTTTAAATTTTTATTTGTTTATTTGCTTGTTTATTTTATGGCTGGCTCAGCCTGCCCTGGTGGTGGGGCTGGTGCAGCATCTGGTGCCGGGGATCGAACCGCAGTCCCTGCAGTTGCCTGGGCTTTCCTAAGCAGGCGCATTAGATCACTGAACCTTCTTACCGGTCCCCGGTCAATTGAATTTTGACTTCTCTTTATTTTTAGTTTTGCTGCCTGTTGAGATGTTGTATAAACATCGATCCTGAGCCCACAGTGGGTGATGAAATAAAGGAGTTGGTCCATGGGATCATTGGGTGTACGCAAATCTGCAACCCGCTTGGAAGAGACTATTGCATTATTTTCTAGAGTATGATAATTCATGACATACTATGGTAAATTCACTAACTGAATTACTTTATGTTATGAAAAGCAGGTAACTGCTTTCCATACTATATATCAAGAAAATCTTGATATTTATAATGAATAATCGTAATGGCACACTTACTCAATTTCACTAATTTTTTCTTAATTAATTAATGAATTTAGCATAGGATCTCTCTACACAGCTTGGACTCATAGTGAAACTCTTGTTTCAGCTTCCCTAGTGCTGGAATTACAGGCAGGTGCTCAGACAATTGAGCTATCTCCCCAGTTCCCTACTGTCAAATCTTAGCAATGAAGTTGTATCTGATAATTTCTCTTGTGTTTATCTTGTGTAAGTCACCTGACTTATAAGTATCACTAGGTCTCAAGTTCTTCATTGTGCTCCTTAGTTCTTATTTCTTCAGTTTATAAGATTTTATTAAGTTTTTATTGCATATTTAAATTGAATTTATTTATTCCCCACACATTAATCTTCTGCTAGTTTCCATGCACTAGGATAGGTGTAGAAGATCTAAAGACTAAACATAATACCTCCTTCACAGAGACCTTAATTTAAAAGTGGTCACTTGATAATCCAGTGGGATTTGTGCTGCAATGGAATTTGAACACAGTATGGATATCGAAGAGAGGGTGAGCAAACTTCTGGCAGAAGTAAAGGACAGACAGAGAAAGTAGTCATGGAAAATGTGCCCAAATAGAGAAGAACAGGACTTTCTTATATAGAAAAGAGATAAGGGGTTAGTTTATACTTAGAGAGAAGCTGGACAAAGACATAAAGCTATGCAGTATAGCGGTATGTCTAAAAACTATACGCTCCAAATGACAGTGAAAAGGAAGCAGGTAGTAAGCTTGTGCAAGTAACCAGAGGTCAGACCACAGAGCACTAAAAATAACCGTGTTACATTTGCCTCTAAGATGTGACAAAAATAATTTTAAGTTATTTTTAAAATTGGAGTGGGGCAAGAATGAAGCCAAGAGCTCTGTAGTCCAAGCAGGCAAGTGCAGTGGTCTGATGTAGCTCCTTTTGTGGGGAGCTAACTTGGAAAATCTGAGGCATCAATGTAGTCCAAAAGAGAAGGCAAAATTAAGGATGACACCTTTCTTATTGAAGTTACTGGTTAGCAGGCAGCAGTATGAATGTCCAGTTTAGGAGCCATGGAAGCAAGTGAGTGTAGTGCTAGCTCATTGCATGAAGCTGAAGTGTTGCAGGAAAGCATATGTGTGCAGCTGGCCACTAGCTGTGCGGGTGAACCAGGAAAACTCTGTTGAAGAAATGTTAATGATCACCAGGTGGGGATGATAAGTACAAGCAGAACACAAATGAAATTGAGTTCATATTGATTGGTGACATAGTATAAGTGAGTAAAACCAATGGCTATCTGTCACGAATATGAATTTTAGGGATTGGTTTGGTTTACTGAAGAGGAAATAAGTGGTGAGGATAGGCCATGAATAGACTGGCTTACCAAAGGCCTGATCATTATGTGGAAAAGATTAATAAAATAACATAGATAGTATATTAGTTACTTTCCTCTTACTGCAGAGACAACATACCCAATGTCCAAAGTTAATGGGAGCAATGGTTTTTTATTTAGTTCACAGTTCGCAGAGGTTTCAGTCTATACTTGGCTGGCTCTAAGGCAGGGTGGCACACGGTAGTGGGACAACTGTTTATGGCAGCGGAAGACAGCAAGAGGAGCAAGAGGAAAGAGAAATAAACCTCTTTGGGTCCCTTATATTGTATCCAGCCGAGTGGTGCTAATCCAATCAGTGTGCTGGCCCAGCAATCAGCCACCCTTGTTCCTAGTGTTGTGCTATGAATCAATCACATACTCCAGATTCCACTGCCTCTGAACAGCCTGCCCCATGACCGCACGAGGGTTTGGGGGGAGCATCCAGTTATGAGCCCTAGCAGATGGACATGAAAAGGTCCATTATAGACCATTCCATATGTATTTAAGTGTACAATTTTAATAATTTGGGAGAAGACTAGCTAATATAAACTTGAACAAGGCACACAGAAAAGGGGAGGGACTCTAGCAGAGAAAACAGAGAAATACTGATGGAGTAAGTCTAGTGGTGAAATAAGAAAATGAGATCAAAAGTCGAAGACATAAGTGAAGAAATTGTCTTTAAAAATGCTAGGGAAATATCTTTATACAAAATCAAAGTAGAATCGTTTACATAGAAACCAGCCTGGATAAATTTATAACTCTTTAACTTTATTTGATTTCTACTCAAATGAAATGCTCTGCATTTCATGAGTTGTTATTTGGAGGAAGTTAGATACAGCTCACATTTTTACTTTTCTTTTTTTAAGATAGTCAGAGTTGATTAATTTCCTCCAAGACAGAATGCTATTCTTTGACAACTCCCACTTGTTTTCTCTTTGTTATAAAGTCTGAAGAGGTGAATTGTGTCTTTGTTGATGTCAGTCAGAAAAGATTTAAGTTTTTTTGTAAACCTCCTTGAGTTCTGCTAGGTTCTGACCTCAAAACTCGAAATTTTAAGTTAAATTTACTCTTATCAGGTTTCCTAAGGAGTGAGGCACAGTTACAAATGTATGCTTTCCTTCTTCAATTTTCCAAGGACAGGATTTAGAGTTACGTCCTGGGAATGTTTAATGGCCCCTATTATGTTCTCCAGCCTTAATTATCCATCTGGCTACTCAGAAAATTTACTATACTTTGAAAAATCTGAACAGATGGGCTACAGCAATCAAAATGGGGATAAAGCAATGGGGATGTTGAGCAACATCGAAGGCAGAGCCCAAACATATGATTTCACTTAATTCTCAAAACATGTATGAGAATCGGCCATTATTATTATTATCTCTGAAGCTGAGCAACAGCTTTGAGGATGAGGCTGGTGTACATGTGGGTCAACCCTGGGGTTAGGGCCGGTTCACCGGCAGAGAACTACACATGCTGGAGGAGGCAACATTCATATAAGAGGATAATGTCACGGTGTCCTGCAGAGGACCCTAAGATACTCAGAGGCGGTAGAGTTATATTTAGTGTTTGATATTTGCAAAATGATGCTACGTTGGACTCCCCAGCCAAGCACTTTAAAGATAATTTCCTACTTCCCTTTACAGAGACTGGGACAGCAAGGGTCCATAATCTGGATTTCTGCGCACTCTGATCCAGAGGAACCTTGTGTTAGTCCATTTGGTTGCTGTAGCAAAATATCATAAACTGGGAAGCTTACAAATAGCACACTATTATTTCTTACAGTCCTGGAGGCTGAAAAGCTCAAAATCAAGACACTGGCAGATGGGATGTCTGGGGAGATGGTGCCTTCTCTCTACCTTCTCTGGGTAGAAGGAGCAAGATAGTGAGCTCTCTTATATCTCAAGTGGGAAGGCGCTCGCCCCATTCACGAAGGCCCCACTTCCTCACACCATCACACTGGGGAGCAGGTTTTAATGTATGAATTTTAGGGGAAGAGAAATGTTCAGAACACAGCAGTCATTCAAAGATCTGAAGGCTGCCTTGATGTCAACTTAAAGACAATCTTGCTGTATAGTGCTTGATTGGTAAGCTCTAGGCTCCCAGAAACAGTAACCAGCCAGGTGCCAGCAGTGAACAGAGAGAATGGAGTGTCGTACAGTAGGGAGAGATGAAGACTGTGGAACGCTGGAGGCTGCGTGCCCCTGCTGAGGGCACTCAGCTCCCACCTGCTTGGATCCTGCAGGAGTATGGGGCTCACTTTTGTCAGGGGCCTTTTGATTCCAAGTTCTTTTGTAATAGAAATAACAAATCTGTATTATAAAATCTAGCATTTAATATTGGCAATATTTTTTTTTTTTGTATTTTAGGGAAGGATATATAGGGTGTTCAGGGTCTAACTACTAGATCAGATTATAATGATCCACCTGTTTACAGCCTCCCAAGGGCTGGGATTACAGGCATGTGCCACCATGTCCAGTCTCAATTGCCATCTCAGTGTACCCTGGGGCCAGAGCCAGCATGGCAGGACCAGGGATTAAACACTGACTCCTGTGCCTGGGTGATAATTTTTGTAAATTATGATTTTTACAAGCAGATATGTCCATATAAATCTATACACATTTCCAATCTATAAATATATAGAGTTATCTGGGGCATCTTTGTTTCTCCTAAAGTGTTGAAACCTCTGGGCTCATTTTAAATTTGAGGAAGGGGAAGCAAACATGAAAATGTCTACCCAACTTGCCTGAGAATTTTGGGCAGTGGGAGGATGTCAGGAAACATAGCACAAGGAGGACAGATGAAGAAGTATGCTCCTCAGTGTATCTCAAGGCTGGAGAGAAGCTAGCAGAGGGCTGAGACAGCCCCTGGGAAGACAGCCTCAAGAGGGATCTTTGATCCCTATGGTGAAAAGAGCCTAGCAGAAGCTGAAAGCCGGAGGACTGATTCATCTTTCAATCTTTGGGACATAACCACACTCAAATGTCTTGCGTAAGAGCAGTCGCATAGAAAGGCTCGCACCATGATCTGAATGTCTGTGCCATCCTAAATGCCTCTCAAAATCTTAATCCTACCAAAGGGGTGGTATTAGGAAGAAAAAATGTTCTGTGATTATGGAAGAAGGGTGGGGCCTTTGTGAATGTAATTAGTGCTGTTATGGAGGAATTAGTGCCTCTATAAAACAACCCTGAGGTAGACTCCCTGTCTCTCCCAAACAGAGACAGAAAAGTCCATCTATGAACCAGGAAATCGGCCCTCACTGAAATGTATCTGCCAGCATCCTAATCTTGCTTAGAGCCTTTGGAACAGTTCACTGTGAAAACAAACTTTGCTGTTTTTGTGTTATTTGGCTTATGGAATTTTAGTAAAGCAGGCAGAATTGACTAAAACAGTGTTCTTAAAATGTCCCAAGCCACCAAAACTTTGATTGCCTGGCTCTGGTGACAGGGACATGGCAGCTTGGTGCCTTGGCTCCTGTGGCAGCTTGAGAAGCAGCTTTTGGAAATGTGAAGGAGGATCTTTGCAACGGACCTCAGAGGTTCCTCCTGGGCTGTGAGTATGGAGGCATCAAGGGAACAGAAGCCAAGCACGATGCCATCTTCTGCACCGCAGCTAGCGGTCCTGAGCTCTTTGAGATCTGCGTACCGCTCTAGTGTGCATCTGGAATGTCTCCCGGAGGCCTGTTTATTAAATCTTTCTCTGCAGCACGGTGCTATTGGGAGGTTGCGGAGGCTTTAAGAGACAGGGCCTGCTGAGAGGTCTTGGGCCACTGGGGTGTGCCCTCATGGGGGATGTGTGGTACCAGGCTTTTCTCGCTCTCTGATTGCTTGTCACCACAATGTTAGAAGCTTGCTCCCAGCTACTCTCCAACTATGATGTGGTGTTTCTTATAGACCCAAAAACAACAGGACCAACTGACCATAGACTTAAAAGCTCTAAAACAATAAGCCAAAAGTGAACTTTCTTCTTATTAACTTGATTGTCTTAGGCATTTTGTTGCAGTAACAGAAAGCTGACTAGTCCATCCCACGTCTTCTAGAAATAACTGCATAAGTTCGACAGATTTTGTTAGAAAATGAAAATAATGAAAACTTAGTGCTATGACAGACCATTTATCTTGAACAATAGTGACATTCGAGGAGTTGTATTTCTATTTCTTTTTTGTTTGTTTAAGACCTTTATTATCAGGTGCTTGCAGTTTGTTGACTTTTTTGAAAAAATCAAATTGTAAACATTTATTACAAATTAAAAATGAAGTTATTAAAAATCTCAACTTGACCAGATATGAAACAATTTAAAAATCTTTAAAGATATATTGAGAAAAACAGGCTTTTTTTTTTTTTAAAAAAAAAAACATGTTTATCATTATCAAAAAGAGATGTCTTTAGGTTAAAAATTATAAAAGCACCATGGTGCGTACATAAGGCAGATAGTTGTAGCTATCTGGTCAATGGGCAAAACACAAGCGCTTGAAGCCTTCAGTTCCAATCTTTTGTTCATTTCTTGTTGCTGGAATTTCTTATTCATTTCCTTCTTGCTGGACAACTAACCAAATAATGGTAGAGATGTTCAGCCTGGCATTAACTTAGTCCCACCCTGCACAGTCTCAGGAGTGGACAAATTCTCAGCTGGTGGCACCACTGCTTTTGTCTCTTTGCCATCTTATGGTTTAAGGTTTTCTGGGTGTCTGCATTGCAAATTGAAGTTGTGACTATATCAACTTCTGCTGACCTTGGGCGTCTGCTCCTTGATCTATCTATCTATCTATCTATCTATCTATCTATCTATCTATCTATTTATTTAATGTATGTAGTATAGGATCTCACGACATAGATCTGACTCATAGTGATGCTCCTGTTTTCAGCCTCCCAAGTGCTGGGATTACAGGTGCCCACTATCAGGCCCAGTCTCAATCACCATCTCAGAGTGCCCTGGGGTAGGGCCTGCATGGGACATGGGGGATCAAACCTGGTCCCTGAATCTATCTAAGCAGGCACTTTAATCTGCTGTGTTGTCTGGACAGCCCTTATCTCTTTGATTTTCCTTATCCTCTTTGTCATTCTCTCTAGGCTGTTTGATGAGGAGGGCCTCTGCTAAATCTGGGTCTATAACCTTGATGCCTCTTTTGTCTCCCTTGTCTATCTTGTTCTCCTGCACCCTGGTTGTCAGCACCCTCTAGTACTTCTTGCACTAGAGAGTTGGAATACTGTGGTCGATGCCCATATGGTCTCCGCATGTAGTAAGTTAGGACCCTTCACCTGGAGTAGGGCCAGCTTGTTGGGCCTGACCTTTGAGAGGGCTCTCAGATCCTTCGTTCTTTTCTCCACTCTCACTATTCTGATAATTCTGCCGGTAATTGCATAGAGGACCCCAAGGATGTGGATAACATCTATAATGGCTGCATCATTACAGCCTGCTGTGTATTTACTGCCTTGCACTGGAACTCCACCAGAGCCTGGAACAGTTGCTGCCTGTGCACCCTTTTCTCTTTCAACAACATCAAACTTCACAGTCTCTCCATCTACACTGTGAAGATTCCTCCTGGGCTTTTTCTTCTTTATGGCAGTCTGGTGTGCAAACACAGCTTCCTTGGTGTTATTCCTGTTGATGAAACCATATTCGTTTCTTACACTGAATCATTTTACTATTCCCAAAACCTTTGTTGTGCTGATCTTTTGTCCCTGCTGGCAGGTGCCACTAATGTGAGACTACCCTGGGCTACTGGTGCTGGGCTTGGTGTCAGCTGTGCTGAGGGCTTCAGAGGCTCCTCTCAGGGTGTGATGGTAACTAGGTGGTTGGCAGTGGTGGGCTGTTCAGGGCTTTCTATGTATTTCTGTTTCATGGAGACATTAAAGTTAAAGGTCTTGTTCTAAGTCATCCTGATCTTTTATGCTGAAGCCAAATTTAAATTGTAAGGTCTAGACTTCAAGTTAACTATTACTTCATTATAACTCCACTATCTCTTACCGAAATCCAGCAAATTTTAAAACCTTGAATGGAATGTGTCATAAGTGGAAATATAACCATAAATACTTTGAGATCAATTAAAAACCCACAGGTGGGGGCCATCCAGATAGCTCAGTGGACCAAAGTGCCTGCTTAGGCAGAGCACAGGGGCCCGGGGTTTGATCTTCCCAGGGTGTGCTGAAATGGTGATTGGGACTGGGTGTGGTGGCATGCGCCTGTAATCCCAGTGCTTGGGAGGCTGAAACAGGAGAATCACTATAAGTCTGATCTATGTAGTGAGAACCTGTAGACTAAAAACAAAACAAAACAACAACAACAAAATCACAGGCTATTCCTCATTTAATATATGTTGGTATAAATTGAACATTTTTAAACAAAATGGTTTGTTTACAGATTAACAAAGAAATAAAAATTGAACATAGTATCAGAAGACAAAGACCTGTTTGGACAGAAATAATTGCAATGGTCATGAAATTGCACACATTAGCATAAGTTAGGGGAAAGCAGGAAATATAGATTTTCCAACACTTTAAAAGATGGACTGTGGTGAGGAGCATGCATTTCCAGATTCATTCCTGGCTAGGAAAGGGACTTGCAGCTGTTGCTCCTCTCCCAGGGTACCTTGCTGTGGCTTGGATGTCAGTGCTCAGTCAGGGGGCAAATGCCTTCTCTTAACATTAAGAGTGGCTGAGGTGTCCTGTGATCCTACTCAGTTTTTACCTCTTCCTCGCTCTGAATAACCCTGCCTTGCAGATCCCTGTGGGACCCTCGTCATGCAGATGACATTGGGCTGGCTGCTGTGCCCTTCCTCTGCTCTGTCCTTCCATGGACCTGCATTATGCAAGGTACTCAAGCATGAAATTCTTCACTTGGATCTGGCTTAATATTTATTTTGTACCTTAATACATTTTAAGCAATGTTCCACTTTTAAGAAGTGCTCTTGAATTTACATTGGTTGATTTCCTAAAAGGAGAAGAACTCAAGGAACAATCTATTCACCAGGACACTGTGCCAAAGGATGCAACCTGTCTTGTGTCACCAAGAAATATTCCACCCATAGGAATTCACAAACCACATTCAACCTCAAAAGTAAGATTGGAAGCAACATTTGTGCATAAGCTCGGTCTCCTCTCCTAATCCCTGAAGCCTGCTACTATTCAGACTGATGAGTGACAGCACTGAGTTGCTCATGATCAGTCTATGACAATCCAGATGCCTTACTAATTAAGGCACGTTAGTCTGCATTCAATATGGACACCCGGCATGTCTAGTGTGGAACCCTGTGGCAGAACTCCATGCAAAGAGGCTAGAGGCAAGATCCACCCAACTGGTCCAGGAGCAGAACATCTTGTCAGAGTGGCAGAGCAGGTTCCTCTCCAAGGGCTTCAGCAGAGAGAAGTGGAACACTGCAGCCAGGCCCAAGTCACACCCACGTGGATGGGTTTGAACTTGGAAGATTTGGACTTAGTGCTAAGTTAAAAACTCTACCAAAGCTGAAAACTGAAAGTCAGAAGGCAAGCCTATACAAAATGACAAAGAGAAAGAGCAAAATGCACTCTCAGGCCCCAAGTCCACCCAAAACAAATACAAGAGACAATAGCATAGAAGAAATTGGAAATCACACACCAGAAATGTCTGAAATAATAGTGTCTGAAGTAAGCAAACAAATGCAGAAAGGTATAGAGGAAATTATATCAGAAATAATTTCTGAAGTAAAGAAAGAAATGATAACTATAATGAAAGAAGTACTAAATGCTCCTAAAGAAGACAATGATGAAAAAATAGAAGGGAATAGAAAAATGATGATATCCGTGAATGAACAGTATAGGAAAGTAATAGAATATATGAAGCAGATTCAAAGTTCTATACAGGAAATTAAAACCTCAATCACAAGCTGGCAAAACCATTTCAATAAATGTGAAAATAGACTTTCAGACCTTGAAGACACCATTGCAGCTAGTGAAAAGGTAAGAAAGGATCTCTTAAAAACAACTAGGACTAGGATATAGGAAAAAATAATTCAACATCTGCAAGATGATGCAAAGATGAACAATGTGAGACTAATAGGCATCAACGAGAAAGTTACCTGACTTTAGAAGCATATAAGGAGGATAGACTATTGAACAGAGTGCATTTGGACAGCATTCAACTAAGATAACAAAGTTAAGTACAGACTTAAAATTGCTTTTTCAGATTAAAATGTATTGCTCATAGGAAGTGGGATGGTTTATGTCATCTTCTTCACACATTTCGGGTTGCTGAATTCCAGCTGGCTAGGGTCTCTGGACTGAGTAATTGCACTGTGGTGCTACACTCTTTCTTTACAACAGAGATGGAACCAGTTTTAACTTTTTTTCCTATTTCCTACTGGCAATTGTAAGCTGTGTTAGCATGTATGCCTGCCTCAACAGATAATGAGTTCTGAAGATTAACAAGTCTTGGGTCTAGTGTGTTTTTCATTTATCTAAGACAGAAAATAGGGATTGATTAAGAATCCTCCTTATTCCTCACTATTTCTAAAAAAGTGTATTACTAAAAAGTTTGATATAAATT
>PVKN010036293.1:0-11463 GCA_004027915.1 Capromys pilorides | reverse complement strand
AAAAAAGAAAACAGCTTTATTTCTGTGAGATAACACTGGAGGTCCCCACACTGGACATCTGCAGTTAGTCACAAGCTTAACAGAACAAAAAGCCTTGCAAAGGATGAACTTAACTTTAGCTTTGAAAATCCTTTATCCTCCATGATTTTGATGCCTTAAAATTTGTCACCTGAATGCAGTATTAACATAATTGTCTGCATTTCAGCTAATGAATGCACCTGCTTCTAAGACTTTATTTTAGTAGTTTTAATGAGTGCTTCAAAAGAATTTGCCTGGACTTACTGCACTGCTAGGGAAATAGCAGCTGTAAGCAACTAACAACACATTCTGTATTTGAATCAAGCTCTGTGAAGTTGTTAAACTTGAGAAGGAGTAACTATCCATCTGTCTGCGGTAAGGGAAAGGAAGCTGAGATCTAGCTATGATACCTGGGAAAAGCAGTATGTAAGTGGGCCTGGCCAAGGAAGGCTTTTCTTGCTTAGCCATAACACATAGATCTGAGGCCATTCATGAAGCTAATTCCCAATTTTCTTATGCTTCATAATGGTACCCACTTATACCTTGTAAGGATGGCATGCCTCCATGGTAAGGAGCACAATAATGATGTTTTATTTTAACTCTAATTTTTATTTTTAAGATGTGATTTTACAAAGGGCCTCATCTTGTAGGAATCCACCTTTCTGAGATATCCAGAATAGGTAATTCACAGAGACAAATTGCTGGTAGTCAGAGGATGCAGAGGGGTAACTAAGAAGCCACTGTTTAAAGGATACTGGGTTTCCTGTCCCGGGTGATGAAAATATTATGGAGCTAGATAACTAAACGATGGTTGCACAATGTCATGTATGTTCTAACGCTCTGAACTGTGCACTTTACACTGGAAAATTCTATCGTGTGAATTTTACCTCAAACATTAAAAAGCACACCTTTAAAAAGATGACTTTCTGGGCTGGGGAAATAGCTTGGTGGTCTAAGTACCTGCCTGGCAAGTGTAAGGACCTGAGTTTGAGACCGGTTTTGATCCCCAGTACCACATGCTATGCTGGCCCAGAGCCCCAGGTGCACTTTGCTGGCCACTGAAGGCAGGTGTGGTGGTGCGCGCCTGTAATCCCAGTATTGGGGAGGCTGAGACAGGAAGATCATTATGAGTCTGAGCTGTGTAGCAAGATTTTGTACCAAATAAATAATAAAGTAAACAAATAAATGACTTAGATGCATCAAACAAATTCTATTTGGTTGGTTGTAAGATGTGACTAATTGCTCATCAAGACTCAGGGTTATCTAAGCACCTGCTTAGGCAAGCTCACAGACTGGAGTTTGATTCCTGGCACCACGTGCTGCACTGGCCCCACACCTGGGCACACTGAGTGAGCCACCAAGGTGGGTGTGGTGGGGCATGCCTGTAGTCCCAGTGCTGGGCAGGCTGAAAACAGGAGGATCACTATGAGTCCTAGCTACGTAGTGAGACCCTGTATCAAACATCTTTAAAAAAATAGACTTAGGATAAGGAAAAAATATACTTGATCTATTTTATTTAAGTCTGAAACATATCTTGACCCTAAAGGAAGATTTTTGAAAGACAAGACATTAAGCAACCTCTAGAAATTCAAATCCCTAAGCAATCTGTAAATCACTTAGAATCTTTAGCATTATATAGATGGCTGCATACTAGAGAACTTACTTATATATTAATACTTTTTATTATGTAATCAAATTTATTTCATGTTTGTTATGTTCTGACTTCAGTCACATTTTCATGATTGTAATCTCCCTCCTCTTTTCCTTCCATATGCTCCTCTGTGTACTTTCATTTGAAAAGTAAAGACTAATAACCCATCCAAAATTCAACTGAATGGAAAATGAAAAATGGGACAACTGTTCCTTTAAAAATGTACAAAGCAGACACATTACAGATCAAGTGGAAGCAACATTCCAGAATAACAATGCCTATATATATATATATATATATAGGCATTGTTAATATGTAGGCATTGTTATTCTATATATATATGAATAACTGTTAAGAAAATAGAAAATTCTCCAACTTTCTTTTTGTGTTATCTCAACATTAGTGGAACAAATACACTGGCTGGGATGGAAGTAATTTATTCCCTGGACTTCTTCCTCTTTTTGCATAGTCCTCATCAACAGTCTTCCCTCAATCTTTGGAGCTAGTTCATGAGTGTGTCACCCACATGATTCAGGGCTGGAGAATCCCCCCAGGACTCAGGACCAGCTCAGGAATCTTCACCAACTTCATGCAGAGGCTTTTCTGCAAAGTCATTGATGTCTAGAACCCTCTAACTTGAATGTGCTGGAAAGGGCAGCCTTCTCGCAACTTTGTCCATCCCCACACTCCAAAAGATCTGCTGTTCCCAGAATGGCATGGAGCATCTGTCCAGGAGACATCTGTTCTACTCTTGGACCTCAGCGTGGTAACCTGAGAAAACAGTCCCACAGCAGCTTGTCTCCAGCCATCCTCTGCGAGGGTATTTACTACTCTGACACTGTGGTCCTCAGAAATATAACACTGTACCATCATGTAGAAATGAGTTAGAGCTAGCCTCAAGCCCCATCCTAGACAGACTGAATCAGAATCTGCATCTGAACAGGATTCCCAGTGACTGTGATACACATTTAGGGTCAAAAAGCAGTGGTCTAAGAGATGTGTCTAGATAGCTTTTTCTAGCAACACAACTCACCATGTTCTGTTCCAAAGTTGATCCAGCAACACAGCTTCCTACTTCCCACTTCCAGTCTCTACACAGATTTTTCTGTAGTACTCCAGGGCAAACTGTCTCTATTTTGGAGGAGTTCCCAACCAGTGGGTCTCGCAGAGATCTGCATTTCCATGATTGGGGTGGTCATACACTTATGTGCCTCAGCCTCCCACCAGCCTGGCCATGCCAATTCCCCTCCAGGTCATCTTGCCCTCCTTTTTCCCTCAGCTGTAGTGTTACCGTGTCATAAATTATTGTTAAAGAAGGAAATTACAAAAAAATAGTGTCTATAAACCTGCATAGTTTAGAACTAAAGAATATGTTAAAATTTTCCATCGTGGAAATTTCCCAGCTACTGGGCTCTTCGGATTTTTTTTTTCAGAGCCGCAAGCAAAGAATGGAAATTTCCAAATGCAGCATCAAGGGCTGCTGTTCTGCTGACTGTCTTGCTCACCCAGGGTCATCTGCTTCTGTAAGACATCAAGGAACACCAAGGTAGGTCTGAGAGAATACACATGCTTCCCCTGCAGGAAGAAAAGGGTGCTCTGTGCTGCCTCCAGCTGTGATGCCAGGGGGGCAGGAGAGGGGACGCGCACACCCCCCTCCACCTGAACTAGAGTTTGGTTGATTGTTATCACCAATCATCCGCTTAGCTTATCTGACATCTCTCCAGTGGCAGCTGGCCGGCAGGGACTTTTGTTTTTTAGGAAATCACCAAAATGAGTGGGAGACCCACAGAGAAGAAGAGAACCAACATTTGTTGAGGTCTAATTTTCTAAGTACTTCATATTATGTCAAAGTTTGAAAGCTTGCTCTGTTCTTTCCAAGATAACCCTAACCTCTGTGCCCATCCCCCAACTACCTATAAACCAGTCATCTACAAACATCCTAGAAGTTTGTCTCTACTTCTTTAATAATGTGAACAGCTGTATTTCTTTCTTTGCACTGTATCCACATTGAACTGTATTCCCATTCACAGCTGGCCCTGATGCCTGAGTCAACAGGCAGCTGGTAGTTCCCTAAATCTTGTATGTCCCTCCCTACCCCACTGCTGCTGCCATGACAGAAGTATGATAGTGGCTGTTCTGTGGAAGTCTGAGTTTCTCAAGCACAAGCCTAAGAACCCCAACTGGCTTTGGACCAGAAAGACATTTTCAAACCTAAGCTGTGCGTGGTTTTGTCTAAGTGCTTTGAGAAGTTGGCTTTTGCTATGTTTTCGAATTTTCAGGGCATTCCGACATAGCCTAAGAAGCAGGGGCTACCTGTGTTTGATCTTTCCTTATTGACTTTCCTATTAGCCCTAGGAAAAGAACAACTAAGGAGGCGTTCTGACGTTGCTGGTACTATTTATTCTTGACTTTGTTTACTGAGGCATGTTTGGTAATGATAGAGGTTTTTTTTTTTTAAGCAAGAAATTTTTAAAATCATCACACAATTAGTTTAAAAATTATCCCACACTGCTTTTCCATAACAACTATAACATAACATAGAGAGCAAGCTCTTCAGTGACCAATTTAACACCACCTGGTAACAAGGCAGAGAGCATGGAGTGGTTGGCAAGAATATTGTTGGTCTGTTCAGACTCTGGTCTCAAAGGCTGTTTAGCTTAGCCATTGATGTGTTCTGTGATATTACTGATTCTCCTCATCATTTCATCCCATTAAAACTGAATCTGGTCCTCTAATAAAACTGGTCAAGTGGTATGTGAATGCAGAACTGGTGTCATATGGTACTATGTTTCCAGCAGGTTTTTTCCCCACTCCTCCTCTATATCTGTCATTAGCTAGAGGATACGAGTCCTCGTCGTTGAAGATATTGATGATTCATATCGTGGGTGAGGTTGAATAGACATGTATGAAGAAAATTTCTTTCCACTTGAGAACAGAGATGACTTTTTGAAAGTTTGTGGTCAAAATACATGCTGTAGATTATGATTAATCAATTACTTGGGATCTCAAATTCGGCTCCACTTCTGTCCCTCCTACTTCTGTATGTGCCACCTGCAATGTGACTTTGCAGCTCTTCTCATCCAGAATTACATCCTATTTCCTTACCCTTTGGATCTGGGCTAGCTCTTTAGCTCATTTCAGCCACTATAATACACTGGAAGTAACGGGTCCAAGCCTGAGCCACAACTGCATCCTTCCACTTTCCCTCTCAAAGCCTATTGCTGCTAATTGAGCAAGCCCAGGCCAGCCTGCTGGAGAAGGAGAGATCTTGTGCAGTAGGAACGAACTGTCCCAAGTGAGGTCAGCCAGAAAGAGCCAGCCCCAAAACAATACAGGAGCCGACAACACGAGTGTGAACAAGCCCACCAGCATCAGCTGGACCCAGCCAGAACAACAGACTCACAGATTCCTGAGAAAACCTGTCTTAGCTTCTTTGTTGCCGAGAAACAATACCCAAACACCTGCACATTAGAGGAGGAAAGGTTTATTTTGGCTCACATTTTGTTCTATAGCTGGCTGACTCCAAGGCAAGACGGAATGGTAGAGGGGCATAGGCTAGGGTGGGGATAGCTGTTTTCTTTGCAGCAGTCAGGAAGAAGAGAAAGGGAGGAGCTCAGGAGAAAGCTAGCCCTTCCAGGCCACATCCCTAGTGACCTGCCTCCTTTAACCAGACCCCACCTCCTACCAACAAGCCCTCAGCTATAGCCTCAAAGATCCAATCACCGTCCCAGTGCCCCAGTCATGAGCACTTTAAGCTTTGGAAGGATATTCAGATACAAAGAGTAATAAGTACTGAACGGTAGCTGTTGTAAGCCGCTAAAGTTTAAGATAATTTGTTATGAGATGATGGGTAACCAATGCAGAGGAACAAGTCCAAGGCCTGTTTGTTTATTTGCCTGCTTCTATCTGACAGCCAGGAAACCTGGAGTCAATTTTGAAAGCCAATTTCAGAACCTATGTTCACCCATTTATTCATATGAATTGCATAAATATGGCTAACATATTTGCCATGTTTGTTTTGAGACAAGATCTTGCTTTGTATTTCACGCTGGCCTTGAACTATGTAACCCAGGCTGACCTTGAATTTGCAGCAGCAGTCCTGCTTCAGTCTCCTGGGGGCTGGGATTCCAGGTGTGTGCCGTCACACCCAGATCTGTACATAATCTTTTGTGTGTGTGTGTTGTACCAGGGATTGAACTCAGGACCTTGAGCTTGCCAGGCAAGCACTTAATCCACTGAGGTATCTCCCCGGCCCTTTGTACATATCTTAATAGTGAATTTTTTTAAAAAAAGTTCAACAATTTCCTGTTTGCCCCAAAACTGTTTGCAACCAACCCAAGCCCTTGCTGTACGTTTTTAACTTATCAGATTAGAGGAGCTGAATCTGGAGTAAGGATTGGCAAACATTTATTTCCAGGGGCCAGCTGTGGGTATTTCAGGCCTGGCTCCTCCAGCGCCTGTCCCAAGTGCTCGTCTCTGCTGTGGAAGTGGGAAAGCAGCCTCAGACACAATGTAACAAATGAGCATGGCTGTGTCCTAACAAAACCTAACTACAAGAGCAGGCGGCAGACTGTATTTACCCTTCAGGCCATTGCTTGCTGACCTCTGGAGCAATATGTTGCTACCCAAATGTCTATCTACACCACGATCCCAGCAACTGTGTTGTAGTTCATCTACATTAATTTGGGGAAAAAAGGACAAATTAGTTCCTCTAGCAGAAGACAAGAAGGGACTGACTCTACAGCAGCTCTGTACAGACGACCCAGTGCTTGCAACCAAGCAAGTACTGCACGGAACAGTTGAACTCTCTGGCTGCTTATCTCTTCCTGGCTGCTCAGTGAGCGCTAAAGGCCAGCGATGCAAGCAATGTCTCACTTGTTTTGTTTCCTTTCACAGTCATCGAATGCAGGCTGTGTGTCACCATGAGAATGGGGCTCCGCTTGTTCTTTGCCTCCTTGGAGTTCCCTGAATGTATTGTGCTATTTCACGCCTCTCTAACTCTGCACACAATGTTCCTTCTGCCTGGAACACTCTTAGCCCTCTTCTCTTACTGGCTCACGCCTACTCACTGATCAAAACGAAGCTCAGAGATATTGGCTCTTGGAAGACTTTCCCAAGTGAACCTCCACCTCCTCGCCCTCAACCTCTGGTCCGCGCACTTGGTCTCAGCATTCATCCTGCTGAACAATAATTAAAGTGCCAATGAATCTATGGTAGCAGGCACCAAGTCCACAGGCTGGTTTATACTGTCATTTGGTTGAAATGATTGGTAGATTTGCCCGTTTTCCAAATCTTTCATACATTCAAAACACTGGTTAGGCTCCTACTTTACTTCTCAGTACCTCACAATGTACAGAGCAGAGGTGTTAAATTAATTTTAGATGAATGAATGAAAATATCCACAACATAGAATATGTGCCAGGCAATGTTCCAGGCTCCTCATATATCTATGCTCATTTGATCCTCATAACTTCATAGAGCAGCTGATGTAATGATCAATCTCCACTTCCTATATGGAGAAGCAAGGGCACTGAGAAGTTTTGCCATACAACTAGGGTGTTGTACAGCTGCTCCAGGGCACCATCCTCACAGCCACTGGGTGGCAAGACAACTGGGCTGACTTGGCACAAGCCCATTGTCATTCCAGAAAATGTAATGGGTATAGTTTCGAGGATGTGAGTGCTTCCGTGGTGGTGCTCACACGCTTGGCCTCAAGCACTGGGAGAATTGGATTCACACTGGTTCTCACGTGTCTGGCAGAAGTAAGCAGCACTGAGAGTCATGGGCACCACCAGGACGAACCTTTACCATTCCTCACAGAACATTATGCTTGTACTCAGTGCTCCAACTGGCTTTCCCACTGCCCTCTCCTCCTCTTGGGTAGGAAGTGTTGACCCTTGAGAAGCAACTCTAGTATAGCTTATGCCAGCCTGTATCAGCAGAATCACGCAGTGGGTTTCTCCATGCTGGCCTCATAGCTTAGTTTCTACTTCACACACTGCTAGGTAGAGAAAGACAAAGGTAAGGAAGATGCAGGATGAACCCCGGGTGGAGGTCTAGTCTGTATTGTATGTTACTGTTTTACCACAAGTTAATTTAGTGAATGGCATTTTGAGGAAGACTAGATGGAACTGCCCACATGCTAACGTACTTGGGCAAGGGCAGTCATTGTAAAAGTATTAGGCCAGCCTCTGTGGGTCTTTGCAAGCAATGTGCCACTTAGTGGGGAGAACAAAAACAGGGACAGGCAGGACTGGCCATGGCTGAGCATAGTGCTGCATTGCTGAAAAGACAGAGAAAAGATATTTGGAACAGAATTTTCTGAGAGAAGTACTATGGGTTCGGAAAAGTTGGGTTTAAACATTAAGACATTAGAAAATCAAAGTGATCACAAAATTCCCAGTGGCCTTTGAAGTCCATGGTCTTCAGAGTACAGAACGTTTTCCTGTCTCATGGCAGTGTTCTCCTTTATTGCCTTTGAAAATTAGGTAAATCAAAGGCATTTTTGACCTCCACTGATGGTTTTGAGGCTCTACTAAATGTGCCGGGGCCAGGACCAGCTCCCATGGGCTTTCAGTTCTGAGTCTGAGTCATAAGATGAGGCCAACAAGAACTCGAGGACTCAGGAACTGGCTCTTCTAGCAACCAAAGTGTCCCCATAGCTGTGTAAGATTATGCTTGTTGACTTTCCTCCTGGTCCAGAATTAATCATGAAACTTCTCCAGGAAAACACTAATTGCCTAGCTAGAAAACCTCAGAAACATTCAGTTATCTGGTATTCTCAGGCATCTATATACATTTTTTTTTCAGGGCATTGGGTAGAATCTATGACATCTTATTTTCCAATTAAGATCTTCTAGTTGTAGTCTATTTATAGCTAGTTTCATATAGTAGAATACTTAACAGTCACTGCTTATTTTATTTTGAAAATTTGCATTTTCCCACTACTCCCCAAGGGCTGATATCTTCTTCTCTTTGGATTTGTCCATTAACTCAAGCACAGCACAGCACTGAGCCCAAAAAGGAGACAAGCACAGGACACAGTGTCTAGAGACCTGAGGCATTTCAGTGCCCCTCGGTCCCCCTAGCTGGGTGGAGGTGTCCAGGAATCACTTTAGTCTCAGAGGCAGTTTCCTCCCCTTCAGATTGCTTGCTTTGCTGATTATCTGGAGAATCACACAAAATAATATATGTGAAAGTATTTTGTAAACCAAGATTGTCTAGGTACTGAAATATAAGGACTCCTAAGAAGAGGCACTGAGTTCCTGGGGAGGCTGAGGCAAGAGGATCACTCCACATGCTTGAGGCCACCCCCAGCTACAAGGTGAGTTCAAAGTCAGCCTGAACTACATAGCAAGACCCTATCTCAAAAAGAGAAAGAAGAAAAGGGACTGGGAAAAGTAAAGAAGGGAAGGAAGACAAGTCTTTTAAACACACAAGAGTTCTTTCTCTCTTGAGATAACAATAGAAATAGAAAGCAAGCAATGAAATAAGTTGTATAGCAGGTATAGATTCATACAAATCCCCAATTTCATTTTAGTTCTCTGGGCTCAAATAGCATGAAAGCACAAATGACTAGACACTGTAAAATTAAAAACAAATGGAAAACTGAGTTCTGCTAACTATTATCTTCCTCATTGAAACTTTTCAATGTCATTATGTTGAGTGTTCTTCATGAATGCTACCTGAGCCTATTTTTTTCTAAGTCCAGCTACAGCACATCAACTACAGACCTTCTGTGCTGGTCTGAAGCATGTTGTCAGCATAAAGAATGAGGGCCAGCTTTGAATTGCATTGATAAGCATTTTTTTTTTTTTTTTTTTTTTTTTTTGGTACCAGGGATCGAACTCAGGACCTTGCGCTTGCCGGCAAGCACTTATTCTACCGAGCTATCTCCCTGGCCCAATGAGCATATTTATGAGGTCTTTTTTCTTGATCTCTGCACTATCAAGGAATCTCTATCAAGGTTTCAGTATTAACTAATCCAGTGTACTTTTCTGAACCTCACTTACTTTATTTTAATAATTTTAATTAAGGAAAGTGTCAAGCATAAAAGTAGAAAAAATATGAAAAAAGGATCCCAACTTACCTCCTTATAACTGATCATTCAACCACAATAGCTGGCGACACACAGCCATTTTTAAAATGTATTTAGTACAGGGTCTACAGGGTCTACACTACACAGATTGGACTCATAGTGATCCCCCTGTTTTCAGCCTCCCAAGTACTAGGATTACAGATGCATGTCACCATGCCCAGTCTAATACAGCCAATCTTATGAGCCTCATTTTTAGTAGATATAGGAACCAGTGAAATTGTACTTATACTGTAGAGTACAGCAATACAGTCAAATATTCAAACTTGATAACATGCTCATTTATCTATATTTTTTCTCATTTATTTATTGGTTGCAATGTTAGGGATAGAACCTGGGGCTTGTACATGCTAGGCAAGTATTCTACCATTGAGCTACATCTCCGGGTCTACTTTTATTTTCATCAAACACTTAGATTTCTCATTCATAAATCTCTCTTACTTCTCCTGATATGAGGCCAAGTCCTTCTCATGGCCAGTGGCAAAGGGAAATATCTAAGAAGAGAAAGCAGTGGGTTTAACCATTAATTTATCAATCATTCTCTCTATAACACCATGTGTTACCCTCTTTGCCTAAAAAGTGACAGGAAACTGGTAGTGATGGACAGAAAGGCTTTTCAACCACAGAACTGACTCTTTGTCCCTTTGTCCTAACATGCAATATATGGCAAGTGACAGATGCTGTAAGGAGGATGCTACAATCTCAGTTCTGGAAAGAGAGAGACCAAGAACAGATACCATAACTCAAATGTTTTAAGGTGAAGACTTTCTTGCATATGACAGATTGTACATTTATTTATTTCATACACACTGCTAAATGTTCCTGCAGAGTACAATGTTTTTCTGTATAGTTACCATTCTAAGATTTATCAAAATGCATACCAATTTAGAGTCAAATCATACCCATAAGATTTCTAAAGCTATAATCTTTAGGAAAGAAGTAAGTTAGAATAGTGGAGTTGAGTAGAAGTTATATGGCTTTAATAAAATGTTGGATTCTTCTTTTATATTGTTCCCTGTGGTAAAAACAGCAACATTCCTATCTAACTGGTAACACTTGAACCATTTGCTTAATTTTAGGATCTTGATTGCTCTTGGGAACAAGTGTACTGCTGTGGCATGAAGTGGAAGGTATAATTTGGAGCCAGATAAGAGACAAAGAGACTTCTTTCATAAGTAATATATTCATGTGAATGTAGAAGAAAAAAAGATTAATAATTTCACAAAATAATCTAATAGAAGTTCATATGAAAGTTCTTTACAGAAATATACCACACTTTTCAGAAATCAAACCTTCCAAGGAAAAAGGTTTTCAAATCTCTAAGAATAAATGCAGCTCGAATATAAGCCACAGAATGTTCTAACATGTTATTGTTACTTATTTTTTTAATCCATGAGATCTTGTTTTGTACTCAGTAAAGAGTTATCATAATTCATTCCTATATTGCTTTTGGATTTCTGGGTAATAGCTTTCCTTTTCCCTTCCATAAGTAGACCTGGAAAGAAATCTAGGAAGTTCTGTACATTATAGCTCAGTCAAGATAGGACACATTCCCAGCTCTCCTTAACAGATATGGTCAGGTATTTATTGTTGTCAGTGTGTGGTATTGTAGACACTGATCTTTAGTTATTATGTGGTGCCGATGCCTTTATATCGCACTTCTTAAGAAATATATTTCATTTCTTCTCTAGCATATTTA
>PVKN010036292.1:0-11468 GCA_004027915.1 Capromys pilorides | reverse complement strand
AACACAATTCTACTCCTAACATTAACTTCATTTTTAGACCAAAGGTTCTCAGCCATATTGTGAAATGTGAAGTTTATTAGGTAGAACAGATTTTCATAAAATTTTATTTTATTTGACTTTTCTCATATTTCCACCTAAAAAACAAAATTTTTCTCAATAACATTGTAATTTATTGTTTTATGTTTTCTGAAGCAGTATCATTTAAATGTATACTCAAAATATTATTTTGATTTTAAAACACTAATGTAAACACTGTTTTGGTTGAGTTTGCGTATTAAAGTTTAACAATAATGCTGAACAAAGTAGCTTCAATGTTTATTTCCCTTAAAAAAATATAATTATATCCACATAAATAAATGCTTCTAAACATATAAGCACCATTTTGGGAAAAAAATGAAGTTTTCTACCTGTCACACAAGACCTAAGATCTCTGATAGAATCAGTGGCGAGCTTTTAATATTGAAGAGGTTATAAATCACTGCTCGTGGTCTCTTTACTCTGTCTATTTCTGCTGTAATACTAAAAATAAAAGTGACTTCACATAGATTGTAATAAACTCACACTTAAGAAGGATGCAATCATCTTTAAAATCACATATTTCAGGAAGCCAGTATTCAAGAGATGTCAGGAAATAACCAGCCTTAAATTACAGAGCTGCCTTTATGAACTACATCCAGATTCCTGTTGAGATGTTGCAGCCATATTTCTACCTTCATCAGGAAATATCCTGCCAATAATTCTCTCCAAACCACACAGGCGACTGGGTAAGATCTTACATAAAGAAAAAAAAATTCTGTTTCCATCAACTTACCCTGGAGTAATGAAAGACCTTCCTTGAAATATTTCAATCACTTTAATTGACTAGTCTAAGAAACAACTATGGGTTAAGTACCTGTTTTCACATCCCAGTGCCATTTTCCTATGCAGAATTCAATACAACTTCCTCCCTAGACATTATACACTTTGGTCCCTCTCCATCCTTGACCCATATGGAAAGCTCTTTCAGGCGAGCTCTTGGTCTGCCATTCACTTTTCATTCCTTTGATTGTGCCAGGTTCTTTTCTTGCTTGAGTAACTTCTTTTTGGCCCATAAGTAGGATATTAACAGCTTTTCTCAATTCTTTTATCTCCTCTCATTTTTTAAAGGAACTAGAATTGTAGGACTACAAATACTGAACACCAAGGAGATTCTATTATAATTGAATTTTAATTGTTGGTGAAAAATTTCACAAGATTCATGCATAAACAGCTTCAGGTGTCTTCTGAGAGTTTAGCTCCAGCATCATGGCTATTCATTCATCTTTTTTTAAACAGCCCTGGTATCTTCAGATTTCAACTAGAATAAGTGCACTGCAGAACCAAAACGTTGGCTAGAGAAGGTCAACTGAAGTAGACAGAACAGATGAAGAGTTCCAGTGGTTCCTGGACTCAGAAAAAGTGGGGAGATCTAAGGAAGAAGAAATAGGACAGAAATTCAGTTATCAAAACAAGGATCAAGATACAAATTTGAGCTCAGAAATAAGCTAGAAGTTGTAAGTCAGAAAGCACAGGGCAAGATCAGGCTGGTATAAAGGAAACCCCAAGTGAAGTCAACTGCTGGGAGAGCACAGGCCTAGGAATGCTCTCAGACTCAGCCTCAGAGTGCAGGTGTAGCAAAGCCTTCAGGAAAGACCAACATGTGGCATCAAACAGGTCCCACCACCTTCCAAGTGTCACAGAAATTCCCCTCTAAGGACTTAGTTTTGTGATCTGCTCAGCATCCAGTCAAAAGAAGACTTCTTAGACTTAACAAGTACATATTATTTATTCACAAACTTGACAAGTATATTGACAGCCAGCTCTTGCAGGTGTGCTCTGCTGCAGATAAACTCATGATCAGGCAGAAGGCACTTGGCTATTGAGAGAATGGAGAAAGACTGGGCCATGGGGAAAAGCCAGGGACAGATCATGCAAGGGAGAGGCACGGTTAAGGAGGTTGCGATTTCTCCCAAATGCAGAAGTGTTTAGACAGGGAAGTGCTTTCCTCTGAGTCAATTTGCTTTCATAAGTATCAGTCAATCACTGAATAAAAATAGATTGCAAAATAGGAGGAAAATAACACTGGGGTGTCCACTTTGGAGGTTACTGCAATAATATTCATGAGAGGTGTTGGTGCCTCAGAGTAGGCTGACTGCGAAGGAATCGTGAAAAATAATATGGAGGTAAAACCAGCAAAATGGATGAATGGGAGAAGGAAGGAAGTGGAATAAAAACTAAGCTAAAATGTTCGGTCCAAGCAGCTGACTGGATGGTGAAGTCCAGGATGGAGAAGAGCAGTGAAGAAGTAGGTCTTGGGAAAAGAATGGTGGATGATACTTGGAACGCATTGATGTTGAAATCTCAGACACCCAAGTGAAGTTTATGCACAGGCCAGGAGTAGGAGAGAGGTTGGGGCTGAAGCAAGCCTAAAATCATTCCCTAACTTTCTTCCCAGTTTTATTTTTACTTTTAAATTTATATTTAGTTTGCCCATCAGTAAAATAAATATTTCTAAAACAAATAAAATGGAACTTCTTACACATTTACCAGTGTTTTTAAAATACTTTTCAAAGTTTCTTCCCCCAAGACATCTGAGAATGTGTCATGAGAAATCTTTTTATAAAAATAAATAACTATCAGATAGTGGTGAGGAGGACAGCGTAATTGCCTCATATTTACACACTTCTAGTTTATAATAAGAAAATTGTAAGAAATAATTATTTAGCCTACTTATAGTATATATTTCTTATTATAAAAAGCACAGTCATTGTTCTTGCTAATTTTTACTTGGATTGGAGTCACATTTTCATTTTAATACAATGACTTACTGCCAAAACTAGACAATTAGGGCAGAGAGCAGAAAACAAACATTTGAAAACAATTTGGGATATGCCTCTGCCCCAAATTTATGAGCTCTGAATACTTCATACTCCTTAAGATAAATACATAGCTCATGTTGAATTCTTAACCTTCACAAGGGTACCTCTGCATTTAAACCCAGATCTGATAAAATATGTATGTCCCATGTGTTATGATAAATACACAAATCATGTCCAAGAGGCTACAGGAGAAATTACATCATTCTTTTTCCCTTTCCCTCCTCACGAGACTTTCTTCTAATTGACCACAGAGAGATAAGAGTGGCCTGGCTGAAACATGCTCCCCAATTGACCAAGATTGATTTAACTTCTCTGGCTGAGAGGCAGCTGCCCTCTTCCGCTCTCCTGCCTGTTTATTGACTGCTTGTAAAAAAATAAGCCCAGTGCCCTAGATAACAGACACACTTTCAAATCCTAGGTGTAGGAAGTGATGCTATTTCTACCGGTCAGCACTTACAGAAGAAAACTAGAAAGCCCCCTTGAGCTGCCAAGGAACAGTTTTGCAGTGTTTCAAGGCGTTCAAAAGAGAGTGAAAACTGTTGGCTCGGCAAATGCCCACACCGCATCACTTACCAGCCATGCAGACAGCTTGAATTATTTAACTTATGCGACGCTGGACTCAAGGGCACTCTCTCCTCACCTTCACCTGTAGCAAGATGAAGCCGCTTTATCTGCACATTATGAGCGTGCACAGCTATTCTCTTACTTCTGTGGCTAAGAAGACTGCTCTTTCTTCTTAGTAAAGAAGACAAAGAATCTTTTTTTCTACAAGGAATCTTTAGATAATATTGCCATGCTCACTTCTCTTTGGCAAATAAAAAAAATTTTAAAAAAAATTCATGTGGTTGTTTACAATGAACTTAGAAAAAAAAATAATTTCTGTTGGGAACATATTATTAGATGTAAAAATAATATTCAGAGAATTCCTGTTTTGGAAGTTTCTAAATTACTTCACGAGTCATTACTTAACAACCAGAACTCCCCCAAACTCAAAAGACCCATGTTGATATTACTATTTGGTTTGCATTTTCTAAGTATTGAATCATAAGTGCAGTGTATGGTACAGATTAAGGAAATTTCCCTATTGCAATAGTCAGATCATCTGGCAGCTCGTAGATTTACCTCCTTGTTGAACCTTGGAGTGGCCTGAGCCCCTGAATAGCACACAGCTTCTTGGTGTGCAGGACTTTGTCAAGTGTTAGTATAGCAGTGGTATCAGGGTTGAAAATAATAAGGAAAATGGCACAAAGACGGTGTACGACACCTACTTCCACTTTACCTTCTTCCTCAGCCACCTCGGCCACATCATTTTTTTCCTCCTCCCACCAGGCTCACCTTGAATACCCTCACCCATCCCTGAAGACACACATACCTACTGTTCATCAATTCCCAGTGTGCCCCTCTAGTCTGTTTACTGTGCTTCATATGCATAGATCTGACCCACAGGTAACCCAAACTCCATTGACCAAAGAAGCTCTCATTGTCTGTTCCTCCCCAAGCCCTTCAATTCATCTTCTCCTTACAGCAGTACCACATGCTATAAGGAGAAATACCAGACTCCTTCATCCTTCCTTCACTCATGTTCATGCCCAGACGGAATCATATGAGTCCAAATTTTTTAACATCTCTCAAATGCGTTCCCACATACAAGGTGTGATCCAGAATCACAGCAAATGTTGAGACTTCTAAAAATATTACAGGAGAGGCACATTGTCATTAATCCCCCTCAAAATACTGCCCCTCTACTTGAGCATGCCAACATTCCATCTACTTTCTGTTGCTTTGCTTTGCTCTGCTTTGATTTCTTTTGTTTTGCTTCTGAGACAGGGTCTCACTACACAGTTCTGCTGGACTTAGAATCACTATGTAGACCAGGGCTGGCCTTGAACTCACAGCGATCCTCCTGTCTCATCTGCCTGAGTGTTGGGGTTGCAGATGTGCGCCACAATGTCCACCCTCATTCTGCTTTCTTTTTCTTTATTTGTTTTTGTTTTGTTTTGTCTTGTCTTTTTGAGACAGGACTTCACTATGCATTTCAGGTTGCCTTGCACTTACTTTGCAATCCAGGCTGGTCTTGAACTTGCAGTGATCCTCCTGCCACAGCCTATCAAATGCTACAATTGCAGGCATGTGGCACCATGGCCTTCTGGCAATATAGATAAGTGGCATAAGTGCCTGCCTGGAAAGCACAAGGTCCTGAGTTCAATTTATGGTGCCAAAAAAATCCTCAAGAAGCACATCTTTCTGCTTTCTGCCACAGTCCTGGAAGTTTTTTTCTTCTGAGTGCCTTTTGGAGACATGATTAGACATGGTGAATGCCACTGATACCCAGTAGAAAGGCGTGCATGATAAAACATTACAGTGCATTCTGTCTTCTCGTACCTTAGTCACTGGCTCTGGCACTGTGTGACTTCCGGCTCTTTGCCAAAGTCAAAATGACCATGAAAGGTAAGTGTTTTGAATTGATTCAATCCGTTGCAGCAGCCACACTGCACAACTAAAGATGCTCATGAAAAAGGCTTCCAAAACTGCTTCAGAAAGTGACAGGAAAGGGGCCAGGGCAAGCACAAAGGTCCAGGTTCAGTCTCTAGTATTGCAGGTGCCGCCAGGCCCCTCACTGAGCCAGCCACCAGGACCAGGCATGGTGGCACACACCTGTAATCCCAGCACGGGGAAGGCTGAGACTGGAGGATCATTACGAGTCTGAGCTGCACAGTGAGACCCTGTACCAAATAAATAAATGAAGATTTTTTTTAAAAATGTGACAAGAAAGATAATTGTGCTGAAGTGAGGGAAGGCATTTTGAGGAAGATTAATGGCAATGTGTCTTTTACTGTAATAATTTTTCATTAAAATATTAAATGTATATCATGCTTCATAGAGTGAAAACAGTAGGATTTGCTTCTATGGATGCAGTTAAGCATAATGTATGGCCAGACTCCCTAGAAACAAAGGGCGTGAGGAAGCCTTCCCAGAGTAAGTAATTTCTAAGCTTAAATGAAGAACATGAAGCCCTTGCTGGTGGTAACAGCAGAGTCAGCAAGCAGCATACAAGTCAAACCGTAAACCTCTGTGTGGGTGGATGGTAAGGGTTAGTACAAATGTGAGGAGCGGCAAGCAAGAACAGAAAGCGGAGCTCTAGGCAGAGTCTAGCAGTTTTGGTTTGTTCTTGGGCTGTCAAGAGCTGCTGTAGGGATTTACACAGGACAAGAACAAAATAGAAATGATTTTCACAAGTTTCTTTGTGCGGTGTGGAACTACAGATGAAAGGGCAAGATGGAGTAGGGTGCTGCCACGGTAATCCAGGCAGTAGTGACCCTTCTCTTTGCTGTACCACTCTACTGTAATCTGTGTTTTCCTCTCACCTATGTGAGCTGCCATGTCTTCTAGGGTAACTTCTCTAAACCTCCTACAGTCTTTCATTTTCCACTTCTTTCTTTAAAATTTATTTTTATTACTTTTAATAAGAAATAACAACGAGACAGTTTCAAAACATGTTAGTAGTACATCCCCAATAATTAATACAATGCAAATTGCTCTCCTTGTAGTAGTTATTCAGAGTACAAGGTGCAGACATGATAATTTTTCTAATCATTATTGGTACAAAAATTTCTTCTCATTGAACTAAGAGAAAGAAATCAGTGTGGAGACTCCTTAAAAAACTAGAACGGGAAATCCCATTCAATCCAGTTATCCCCCTACTGGGAATTTTCCCAGAAAAACTGAAAATATCGTTATCATAGTGATATCTGTGCACCTATGCTCACAGCAGCCCAACTTGTGATTGCCAAATCTTGGAAACAACCAAAATGCCCATCATCTGAAGAATGGTGGAGAAAGATGTGGTATTTTTATGCAATGGAATATTATTCAGCTATAAAGAATGATAAAATAGAAGACTTCATATATAGGTGGGTGTATCTTGAACATATACTCATAAGTGAAATAAACCAGACCTACATGTATAAATATCATATAGTCTCTGTAGTGTAAGAACCCAAAAGAAGAAATAAAAATGGAAAGGCATAACACAGCTGAATGGAAAAATCAAGAACTTAAGGGTTAAACAATGAAGAGACAACAAGCAGAAAGATAGAAAACATGGCAGGAGAAAACCATGCACTTATATGCACAAGGATGAATTAGACAATGGTCCTAAGAATCTCCAACAGGTTTTTCACACTGAGGGTGGCAATGTGTAACCTGAAAACCGTGCTTGGAATGTGTGTCATTCTGGTCTTTTAGATGTGTGCTGCTTCTAATGTAATTTCAATTATTGTTATACTCACTCTCAAGTAAATGGTCATTTTAGAAGAAATCATTTTCTACTTCTATCTATGCCCATTTCCTAAGATGTAGGTTTTCTGGTTGTTAAAGTTTATGTCTGGATAACCCCCACAACACCCCCAGAGCCTCATACTGTCATGTGGGGCTGGCTCTTCAGAGGTTACTGGATATTCAGTTCCTAACTGGTTCCTTATAAGGTGCTGGGATTGGGAGTGTCCAAGTGATGCCTGTCATAGGGCTGTAACCTACACACAGTGTAAGGGAGTGAAAGACAGCCTCTCCATCTCTTTGCTTTTGTTGCTTTTGCTGTCTTCTGCTGCCACGAACTGCTATCCCTTGGCCATGTGCCACCCTGCTTTGAATCCAGTGAATCATGGACCAAAACCTCCACAAACTGTGAACTAAAGAAACCTTTCCCCTTTAACTTTGAGTGTTGGGTATATTTGTCCCAACAATGAGAGAAAAGTAAGACACTGATCTTGTCACCACATTATACTAGATATTAAGTGAATTGCTTACCTAATCCACTTAATGCTTACCAAATACTACCTTCTCTTTTTAATATATTTTTCACTTCAATATTTTTAGTTTTTATCTCCTCCAAATGAATTCAAACATCTGAGGGAAAAGCCAATGCCTTGAATATCACAGAGAGAAATATGTTTCATCACATTGGCTTATATAGTTTATGCAGTAATTAATTTAAATATAGATAGATAGATAGATAGATAGATAGATAGATGACATCCTTAATCATACCAGAAATGTGATGTCCTCATAATCTGTGTTATGAGAGCAGATTACAAGGGAGATCATATAATGAAATTCTTTCCATTTTTTCACAGACAGGGAACCAAAATTTACTTAAGCAGGTCTAAATTAAATGTATGTAATATTGCAATGTTCTGAATTATGTCCTTCCACTCTTCACACATTGAAATCCTAATCTCCAGTGTGAATATATTTGCAGATAAGGATTTTAGGAAATGATTAAGAGTAAATGACATAGGGCCAGCGAGACGGTTCAGCAGTCTAAAGCACCTGCTTAGGAAAGCTTAGGCAACTGCAGGGACTGCGGTTCAATCCCTGGCACTTCATATTGCACCAGCCCTATCCTCAGGGTAGGCTGATCTGGCCTTAAAGAAAAAAACTACAGGAAAGAACAAACGACATAATGAAGATGAAGTTCTAATCCAGTAGGACTGGTGGTCTCATAAGAAGTGCCAGAGAAAAAGATCTCTCTCTTTCTCTCTCCCTCCTGCTCTCCCTCCCTTCCTCCATAAGGAAAAGGTGATTTGAACACATAACAAGTTGCCCATCTTCAGATCAGAAAAGAAGCTCCCCAAAACCATAGTTTCCTTACTGTCTCCAAGACAGTAAGGATATGAATTGCTGTTCTAGGGTGTTTTGACCACCCAACTATTGGGCACATGCAATAGCTTCAGGGCTCAAGGAAAGCTTCAGGAAGAGATTTACAGAGAAGAAAGCATAGGTTATAGGGAATTTTCACTTCAAAAGTAGCTACAGGAGCTGAATGCTATCAAATACTTTTCTCCTTACAATTCATAATCCATGTTCAGCACAAATAAGAAGATAGGATATGATTTTTGATAAGAAAATACACTTTCGTATATGAAGTCTCAAATTATAGTTCTTCCTAAGAGTCTATTCAGATGAACACTTTCACTGAAAGTGACACAGGCTTTCACTTTCCCAAATGACAGTAATCAATTCTTAGGGGGTCATAGCGCACTGTCATTCATAACAGGAAAGCTGTTTTCAGTTGAGGGCGTAGCTCAGCAGTATAGCACTGCTCTGGTACAGGCAAGGTCTTTGGTTCAATCCCCAGTGCCAAAGAGTGGGGAGGAAAAAAAGAGGTTGTGATTCTCCTGTAATAGCATCACAGATCTCCGGGACTATTAGAAAATAAATGATAAAGGCCAGGGAGATAGCTCAGTAGAATAAATGCCTGCCTGACAAGCACAGGGTCCTGAGTTCAATCCCCATTATTGCAAAAACAAAAGTGATGGCAAAGAATTGGAGTGTGATCTCAGCTCTGATGAAAACCCAAACTTGGGCACAGCCCTAGGAAAAAGGAAATGAGAGGCAGATCGTCACATGAGCTGTCTTCTTGCAGACCGACCCAGTTCCTTGTACATCTGTAGACTTTCTTGTTCAAGGTGTGATAGAGGTTAGATGGCAGCACAGAGCAGCTTCTATGACAGCCCTGATGAGCGGTACAGCATGATTCTCCAGGACATTCTCAGTTACAGCAAACACTATCGAGGAAGTCAGCGTTTTCCATTGTTGAACATCAAAACCCTAGGCTCTCATGTTTAAGCAAAAGATAACTAAAAACAAAATAGAATTTTACAAATTTTCTCTCAAAGTAAGACAGAATAATTCTGTCACAGCTATATCTCCACAAATGTCCTTCAAATATCTTCAAATATTTAGTGTAAGAATAGTCATTCCCAAGTTGGAGGCAGCCTGCTCCTTTTATTTCCTTCCTGCTCTCGTTCTTTTATGTACTCATTTATAATGCTAATTTTTCAGTTGTATTACAGCTTGGGGAACACTAAGCCTAGGTATTATCACTTTGAGACTGTGAAATTGATTAACAGCTCTTAAAATAGTACGCAGCAGAGCTCAGCCTTTTATTTCTTAATCTTTTCTTTAAAATAAGCTTGCAAAGGAAAAGTAAAACATACAGCGAAGTGGCAATGGTGTGGAGGGATTCTCACCCTTGGTTGTTAGAGTTTTTCCTTGGCTCTACTGACTCTGACCTGAGGGAAAGCAGTTCCACATGGGAAGATCAATTTAGGGAAAGAAATATGGATCACCTGAAAAATGAACATGTGACTGTGTTGTACCTGATATCCTCTGAAGAGAACAGAAAAGCGTCAGAATCCGCGAGGGCAGGAGGGCTGAGTACACTTCACCATCTCCAGAGGCCAAGGGGTTGACTATCATAGCCATTGTGTTGGCCTACATGCAGCAATACGGAAGTTCCATTGGACTTCCAACCTCTGTAGACAATGCAAGGCACTGCTCAGTTAACTTTGCCAAAAACCAGCTTCCTGCTGAGCAGCAGGCTGCACCGCTCTCACGCAGCAGTCCACGCTTCCCACGCAAGCCATGGACAAGTCCTGATTTCCCATGCACTATTTCGGAGGCGGCCGTTGCATTACATTGGGAAAAGAGAACGGGAAGGAAGAGGGAAACGCTGCCTTTGCTTCTCTGGCAGTTTATTTTTAACATCCCTGAGAAGGTTTGAAGCTATTAATGTAATGGGGCTGCATTTAAAAACAAACAAAAAGAACTGCAGGGCAGCGAGGACTCAGTGCAGAGGGAGTGAAGGCTGATGCCTTAAGCTACTAACAGCTGCCTCAGGGCCATGGGAGATGTTGCTCATGACACACATTAATTTAAGAAAATCCCGATAAGAAGCAAAGGTGTAATGTGAATAAGGTAGCTTCTCCCATGATACTGATTTGCACAATCTGGGATATGTTTCATAACTCTCTGTTGTCTGTCCATTGAATTTTATATCTTACATACTTTTACAGGGGAGCGGAAATTTTACAATCTTTTTTCCTGGTATTATTCTCGGTTTAAAAAAAAAAAAAAAAAAAAACAAGATTTGATCCCATCGCTGTAATTCAGGGCTGGTCTGACTGCTAGAATGCTAGTGGAACAGCCTGAGCTAGCACAGCGTCATTCAAGGCCAGGCTATAACAACCTGTTAATTTACATAGTGTATTCTCTGTATGCTGATGTCTGCAATGTGAGCAACTACATGGAGGACAGCAGTGTGGAAGACAAAACCCATGGTTGAATGCTTCTCATCTTGGTCTTCTAAATGTGTACTGTTTCTAATGTCTTATAATTATTATACTCTCTTTAATATAATTTTTAAAAAAAACAAGAAAACAATTAAGATTTCTTGAAAGCAAGTGTTTATATTAATATTCAATTACTTGTCCAATCTTGCATAACTATATCTGTTAATTGTAGCAATAGATTTGATGATGAAAATAGATAATATAACAACCATTATTAATTAGCTATTCTTGTTTTGAAAATCTGTACCATATGTATTGTTGTATATTATTCTGTCTCTGTCTTTTTTCTATTTGTTTTTACTTCTGTTTTTACTCTTCAAAATGAAATAAAATTAAATTTAAAAAAAAATAGTATAACCCAGGCTCTAGGACAACGCTGTTTCATTCACATGAAGACAAGGGCTGAATGTAGCCCTACGACCTATGACCCGGAGACAGA
>PVKN010036291.1:0-11445 GCA_004027915.1 Capromys pilorides | reverse complement strand
CCTGGTCATCTTGATGTGAGTAGGATTAGAGCTTGCCCCACAGGTATCACTTCATGAGGACCATGCGAGTTAAGTTAAGCACAGCACATTGACACTATCTTATTACCTTGTCATCTGGTACTGTGACACTACACAAGCTCTATTCTGGAAGCTTCAGATGCTGCTGCTGTTTGATTCCTACCATCTCTAGTTTTCCATGGATTTGGCAGTGTGCTTCTCTCTGCAACTGGAGAACATCCACATCCCCTTGGTTTCCTGGAATGTCACCCAGTTCTCTCACTTCCCTGACTACTCCCTTCCCCTGACATGGCTCCTGGTCTGGGCTGGAGGGGAGATACCTCTCCTGCTCCATGGCTGTTCCTGATGATTCTCTAGGCACCCTACGCCCTGTTCTTCACCTCTGTTGTTCAACTCTGTTCTGGAATCTTCCCACTCTGCTATTACAGCCAGGTGGGACCTAAAGTTTACCAACGTCCAGAATATACCTCAAGTTGACTGAGGTATCTGTAAATCCTTCCTGACCACACATGTGCTTATTTAGAGTACTACCCAGCCTCCCTACCAGCCAGCCAGAATGGAGGCCTGGAGAAGAAGCCAGTGGCCAATTCTTGCCTTGGGACCTATGCAGCAAGGTAGCTGCACTCCTGGTTCTTTTTACTGCCTTAGGTAATGAGGATTGAACCCAGGGCCTTTGCACTAAGCTATATCCCCAGATCTTTTAATTTCTTTTTTTTTAATTTTTGGATAGCAAAATTACATTGCTAAATTGCCCAGGTTGGGCTCAAACTTGTGATCCTCTTGCCTTCACCTCCCAGAGCTGGGCATGTGACTTGGGGGGGGTGTGGGGCTACATAATTCTTGATTCAAACTACTTGCATTTAAGTCGTGGCTCACTATTTATTAACTTTGGGACCATGGAAAGTTCTTTATTTATTCCACATCTGTCAGATATTTAACAGTCTCATGATGGTGGTTGTGGAGAACCTGTCAGTTCATACCTGGATCTAGTACTTAGATGAAAAGCGTCTGCTACACAATAACAAATGGGTACTGGCCACCACTACAACTCTTCTTCAGGAACACAGCAGAAAAAGTATGAGTGGATCAGGCTCAGCAGGCTTCCTAGGCAGGTGTTCTAAGGCTATTAATCTGCCTTCTATTAGTGAATAAACCTTGGTAGTTGACTGAAATTAAACAATAAATTGTAATGTTGACTGTGATCAGCAGTAAACTATGTTCTACTGTCCTCCCTAGCAATCTGATAAACAGTGCAGATGCTACCGCCCAGTCCATCAGAGCCAGAGGAATGGTAAAGGTCACATGACAGAATGGCCACTGAGCTTGGGGAGTGCCCACATCACTGGGACCCTTTGAAAGAATATATAGTTCAAGGCCCTGACTCAGAACGTGTCTTATTATACTGAGACGAGTCCTAGGAACCTAGGATGTTGTGTTTGTTTGGAACCACTGATTTAATCCATTCTTTCTGACAAAGAAGACTGATATAAACCCCAACAGGATTAACTTGTCACACATCTAAGACTAAGAGGCAGAGGCAAAGCTCACATGCATCACACATGTCTCCTTCACCAAAATCATCTCTAGAAAGTTAAACAAAGAAATGAATCCTAGAGCAAGAACTTTATAGGAACAGCCAAGTTCTGGCTAGGTGTCATGGCTTCCTCCATTTGTAGAGATAAGTGCTACTGAAAAAGGTTTCCAGCCTGTTGGGTCCATAAGTAACAAGAGCATTTAATCCCAATGCAACTTGAAAGACAACCTGCTTTTTTTCTTTTATCTCAAGTAGCCTTTGGGAAACCTTTATAATGTGTTCTTCTCCATGACCAAGAACAACCTATTCTAAATTCCTGGCAGGGGAAAGATCTCTCCATCAAAGTTTCAGTGGGTAGAAGAAGAATGATTTTTTGATTTCCAAACTATCTAATGTTTGGAGGGAAACTCAGTCAGCTGTGTTTTTGGCAACCACAGCCCATGGAAACAGCATGTATTGCCTGGGACTAGCAAAGGCAGCAACAGAATCTACAACAATGACCTCATAACTCAAGTGTCCACTCCCTTGGCAGAGCCCTGGGGTCCCACTAGAAAGATAAGGTCCAGGCTTTATCATGCTAGGCCAGTGCTTGAAGTGAACTGTGGCCCTAGTGACCAACAGGAGTGGAAGTCTGGAAAACAGCAAGTTGAGGAGAGGCTCAGGGGCCCCCACCCAAAAACCTATGTTATCTGTTGACAGTTATTTTCAAATGTACAGCTGGCAAAGGAGGGCTTGGACTCTCCCTTGTTTCCATTTATTCTAGGTTTCTGCACTCAGAACTGGCCTGAGGCCACAATGAAATGAGTGACACAGGCGATCCCACGGTTCAAGACAGAATCATTTTCCTTTATTCCCAAATGCCTCCTCTGCTTCTCCAGATTTTTTTTTTTCTCTTTTCTTTTTTCTTCTGTTTTGCTCAGAAACTGGTGCTGATTTAAAAAAAAAAAAAAAAAGCTTATGTCCTAAGGAAGAGGGATATTTTAGCTTTTCCCCATCTGCAGAAGGGATTTGATAAAAGAGCAGGAAGCAAGCTTGAAGTCATGAAGGAAGAAATACGGTTCAGAGCACGAGGCAGATGTATCAAGGGGTTGCAGAATCTCTCCGCTACCCCACAAGCTCGCCATGGGCCAACCGCAACTAGATCTCACTGTTCTTTACACCAGATGTTCTTCACTTAAAAATCCATACAAAAACCAGCTTGGAGAAGGGTGCTTGCACAATGCAGATTCCTAGGTCCTAGGGTCTGATGCAGAAAGTTTGGGGTGGGGCTTGCATTCTCTCAAGCTTCTTGGCCATTAGAGGCAGGAGGTTGGCCCTATCTGTGAGAAACTCAGCCTGACATCCTTCACAAAGTTTGAACAGAACTGGTGAGCGGCTTTCTTGCTCTAGCTTGAGACCCTGCGCAGGTGACTTTAGTATTTGATTCCTCCTCCTGTGGAGTGATAGCACAGGCAGACATCTTGAAATCTCTTGCTACAATCTCTCTCACACCCATGAGTAAATGTGAGGTAGGTGTGAATGTACTTTTAGAAATACAAGGCAACCTATGATGTAAGATGTAAAGCATTATAATCTATTGTTTTTCATTTTCACTCATTTGTAAAACTTATTTTTAGAACATTTTGGCAAACTGCTTCTGAGGGATTAGAGATAGAAAATAAAAAATTCCCAGGGGCCCAGATTAGGATACTATATTGCCTGAGCCAGTTTTCAGGGAGGAAATCTAACATTCTCTAAATGTCATAAAGAACAGTATGAATTTACAATATAGTGAATTCCAGGACGCCTCAGTCAGCATGATGATGGACAGGGCGTGCACACCCCACACACTTGGGACCACAGTGTTCGTTCCTGTGCTCAGCTGGATTCGAAATGAAAAACGCATTCAATTTTGAAACAATTTTTATATTTCCAATAATTAGGGGCTAAGGAGATAGCTCAGTAAAATAAGCGCTTGCCTGGCAAATGCAAGGACCTGAGTTCAATCCCCAGTCCCGCAAAAAAGAGAGAGAGAGAGAGAGAGAGAGAGAGAGAGAGAGAGAGAAAGCAATAATTACTTTAACTATCTTCTCTCAGTAATTATCTTTAAATTATCTGTGAGAGGAGGGGCCTTGTTCAGTGACTGCCGCTGTCTTGCTGACGTAGCCGCATCCACCATGCCACAGAGCACGGGAGAGACACCTAGCAGACACTCTTACCTGAACTACACCCGCCTCATCAGAAGACGAGGATTTGGAATGTAGACAGCAATCCACAGAAATTAAATTTCTAAGAAATACAACCAAAAACTTGGTTCTTGAGCAAGAGTTTTAGAAAGCACGGCATGGTTCACAGCTTAAGGTCTCACAAATGCAGAGAAACTCAGAAGTAGAGTTGGGTTTAGATAGTTATCACCAATTAAGTAAGGGTCACAAGATTCTCTTTCTCTACTGCCAAACTGTTGTGCTTCCCCGGGTTTTCTTTCTTACTAAAAAATAAAATAAAAAAAAAAAATGATCACAAACAACCGTTATTACCAATATAGAACTACAAACAAGTTCACAGCAGTAGTCTCTTCTGCCCAGGTCTCTTCCCTCCACATTGACTTCCTAGAGTAGATATTCCAGGGATCTTTGGGTTCTGCCTATGCTTAAAATACACACCTTTAAAATTCTTTTCCCTGATGTATAAGGCCGCCCTGCTCAAATCTGGCTTTTATCTTGGACTACTGTCCTTTCTACCACATCATGGAGGCAAAAGCCATTTACCTGTCCTTTACCACATCATGTTCATATCACAGATCCTTCTGGAACATTCCACTCTCATCTTCCACAAGGCTGCTCATCTTCACATTAGGTTCTACACTTAAAGTGTGCATTTTTCAATAAGTTCTTTCCAGACCACCTAATCTCAGGTACCTGTTTCATCACTCTCATCACAATGCCTTGATGAATTCTCTGCCAAGACCTTCAGCTGCTAGCTTTCTTCTCAACAACTACAGTGTTATTATCATCATTTTCTTCAAATGGAATGCAAAGTCCAAATGAACAGGGTCCTCTGTAGTCTAGAACCATTTCTGGAACATAGCAGGCCCACAGATATCTGTCAGGTCTGTTAAAAATGGGAAATACAGAGGTTGCCTAATTTGTGTCGAATCTTAAAGAAACTTTGAAGTATTAATTGGGCTCAGAGACATGTCACTCACAGACCCAATTAGTTTAGATCACTATCCTTTGCTGGAGTTAACTTAATTAAAACATAACTCAAATGTTTCTTGTTTTTTATAAGATTTCATATTAACCAAGTTATCATTAGCGGAGTTCTATGGAAGCCCAGAAATTGTCCCCATAACTATGATAGGTTTTGACTCTGCACCACCACCAACTTGAATAGATGAGATTGCAACATATGCCCCTGGCTCAAATCTTATCAGGCCTAAGTTACTCCCTGGGAATTAATTCAACAGATTAATCTTAAGTACATTATTGTGGCAGGAGAGACAGTGCTACCCCAATCATCTAGAAAGGCTTTATCTGAGTTATGGTTAGGGACATAACTTGGATAAGGGAATGGGGAGGCACAAATATTAACTATTGTCTACATGTTATTTTGGTCTAGGAAAAAGCAATTTGTTAAATAAAGGTCATAGGAAATTTTTATTCAGACATTTTGAGAAGGTAAATATTTTTCTAGAACAATTGGTAGATTCTAAACATAGTTCATAAGCTTTTAAGGTCAGCAAAGAGAAGTACACATGTTGATGTATGCAGTTGAAGACAACTTAAATTCAGCCATAAGAAACGACAAAAAGTAATAGCATTTTTACTGGACTTGGTCATAAAACTGTTTTTTATGAATATATACTAAAACCTATTAGTAATTTTAAACAATGATATAAAAAGCAACAGTGGAGAAAATAAAACTCAAATCAATATTTTTCCATTTTAATATGCAATACTAAAGGCCCAGGAGTCAGAAATTTTATTTTAACACCCAACAGAGTGAGAATGTGCTATAAGCTAACCTGCATTAATAAATATCTCCTAAAAAATCCAGGCTAGGAAAAATGAGATGCGCTGTCCTTTTAATCTGTCAATAGATTTCTGAGCAGCATCTGGCACATTTGTCTGTTTATATTAATCTACTTTCCAGACTTGGCCAGGCTTCCTGTAGAGAATGGAATAGGAGCATAAACTTTCCAAACCTAAAAAGAAAAAAAGATTATGATTTCATGTACACGTCCTAAGGCATATTGTTATCCATAAAAGCCAATGGCATCTTTCAATGTATTTATTTACCTCCTAATGTCAGTAAGTCCCTGAAGCTTAAAATCCTGAGTCCAACGAGAGAAAAACAGCACTTATGTGGGGTGGGACAGGGGAGGGAAGACTTCAATAAATTTCAAATTATTATTTTAAATAATGCCTTCGCTTTTGAAGATTTCTACCTCAGTAACTCTGGTCATCAATGTTTAAAAGTGGCTTCCAGTCACTATTCAAAGCCCTCATACAATGTGATACATTGTTGACCTATTCTTTATTTTGAATAAAACTAATGCACTCTGGGGGCACTTCTAAAAGCATTTTGAAAGCAAGTCATTAGTAAGAATATAAGCAGAAAATGCTACATAGCAATTATAAAAATATGGACAGACTTGATTGAATTTTAAAAATATCTCAAAATCTGTATTGTTTTAACGCAGGGAAGGGTAGCTGTTTTCTTTCTTTATTGTTTTTTGCTACTGGTATCTAATAACACTGTCCTTAGGTTCATTATAGGTCAATGCAGTAAGATTTACCCTAGAGCTTTTATTTTTCCTTCTCTCTCTGTCAGATTCTGAACAACAGTTCTTCCATTAACTAGATCCATGGGGGATAGATCTTTCCTTGACTGGCTTTCATGGGAGAGCAGGCTTTCTAATTTTATAGCCCAAACAGACAATTTGTGGGTGGGACGTGCTCATTGAGTTCATCTGAACCAGCTCCCACTCCGGCTGCAGGATTCCTTCAACAGTGTGTATGCCATCTGGGTGTCCATTTGTTGTTATAACCTAAACAACTTTCCCAGGTGACACAATGGGAAACCAAATGAAAATAGTGCTAAGGCCACATGAAACACAGATGACAGCTACCCCACCCCACAATTCTGCAACCAAACTTCCCTTTCTTCAGAGCCAAGTTTCTGTTGTACCTCTGTCATCCTCAGGGGCTCTCTCCCACCCAGAGGAACCAGGAAAGATCCCAGGACAGAAAGAAATGAGAGGGTGGAAAATAAGTTATTCCCACAAGTATAGAATCGAATAGAATAAAATAAAATAAAAGAAGGCCCAAAGTTTTTGTCACCACTCAGCGTAGCTAAAGATAGGTGATCATTAAAAAGCAAAAGCACTGATGGAGGAATGAGACCCTGAGCATGGAAGAGAGACCCCACAGTGACTCCAATGGCCACACCCCTCTTGCTCAGGCCCTTCTGCAGTCCCCTCTGTGAGTGTGACTTGTGACTTGCTTCTAACTAACAGCAGCTCCGGGGTATAGGGATGTCATACTCATAACTACCACATCAGATCCTGGTCTAGTGAGCTGGAAGGAGTCTCTTTCTTGCTCAGTGGCCTAAGAAGTTATGTTGGGAAGCACACCTGGTAAAGCACCGAGGGCGGAGCCTAGTCTACACCTAGCAAAACCTGAATCCTCACTCCATTCTACCGACAATCCAAATGAGCACGAAGGCCGCTCGGCCACCCCCAGGCAGGCCTACCAGTCAGCATGTAGCTCAGTAGATACCTTGATTACAGTCTTAGGAGTCTGCTCTATATACAGACCTCTTCTGTTCCATAGCAACTGTGAGATGAAAATGTGCATTGTTTTAAGCTGTGAAATATGTGGCAATCTGCCATGCAGAAACAGAAAACTAATACATTGAGAGAAGAAATGAGGGTCCGACTCTGCCCACCCCTAAAGCGAGTGAGAGCCAGCCTAAGTCTGGTTGCAGAATTCTTTGCTGACCCCTCTTTCTGCAGAGGGTCACAGGAAGCAACATTCAGGGAGGGCGGAGCTAGCTGAGTGCTTAGGCGCCCATCCTAAAGGACACCTATTAGCTTCTTACGTGCTCTGAGTTCTAAGGTGGAAAGCTTATTAACCAGAGGGACCTCTTAAGCAGATAATGAAAAATAATGGCACAGTGACACTTCCAAAAATCTTATTATACTATACCAGAAACTTCTAAGTAGCTTTACTTGAAATTAGTCAAAATGCAGAGCAGTGAAAGACAATTAATTTGTCCTCATCTGTGTATAGCTGATGTTTTTATAAAAAAAGTTTCCCTTAAGTCTCCATAGCTGTGAGCTTGTATAATAGTCCTTTCATGAAAGTAAATTAAGAAGAAAATGAGTCTTGCAACCTTCTACCTTGAAAGTCTTTTTACAGGGTTGAGATATTTCACATGTTAACCTATTCCTATTCCCATTCTAATTCTAAATTATATTTTAGACATTCAATCATATCTTCATAGCTTGTGAAAATAGGACGATGACTTCAAAAGTTAACCACATAAACTGACTTGCATGAACTACATAAAAGCTAACTATAGCACATGTGATCCCTATGATAAACGAAGCAGAAGCCTGAATTGAAGCCAATTATAACTTTGAAATGTATGCAACATATCTTCAAGATTCCATTAGTCTTCCTCTTCATTTATCCAATGTCAGTCCAAGTATTCGATGAATGCATGACTATCTGACTAATATTTGGAAACTTTAGCTCTTAGTTGAATTATTTCTTATAATGATCAGACAGCAGATGTTAATATAAGCTATTCCTGATATTAATGATGATATATGCCACATATGTAAATTACTTTTATGACTTTTTTGTAACGCAGATTGCTCATGATTAAACTTAACTTTTGAAAAATTTTAATTAAGCATTTACAGACATTAAGAGTTTATTTGAGCCGGGCGTGGTGTCACATGCCTGTAATCCCAGCACTTGGGAGGCTGAGGCAGGAGAATCAGTGTGAGTTCGAGACCAGCCTGGGCTACAAAAGTGAGCTCAAGGCCAGCCTGAACTACATAGCGAGACCCTGTCTCAAAAAGACAAAAAAAAAAAAAAAAAAAAGTTTATTTGAAATAAAAACATACAAACATGGTGATTAAAAAAACTAGGGTGAATGCTTAAACTTTTTTTAAAAATTAGCATAGAAAAAAACATACTGGCAGGCTGGGGAGATAGCTCCGTGGTACAAGTGCCTGCCTGGCAAGTGCAAGGTTATGAGTTCGAGTCCCAGTCCCTCAAAAAAAAAGTTCATGACATATAGTGCCACATAACTATCATAACTATCAAAAAACATACTGGCAGTAATCCTCCTCAAAATAAAAACCCCCTTTCTTTCTTAAAACACAGCTATCCCATGCCTTCTTGCTACATTCTGAAGTAGCTCAGACAAAGCCCTCTTTCATATTTTTAGTTGTGCTGTGGTACCTGCCTCAATGTCCTACTTTGACTCAAAACACTTACATTTCATATTCATTTTGACTTTGTAAAACAGTCAGAAATTGCACGGTGCCAGATTTAGTGAATAAAGTGCACACAGACACAATATATTTTTATAAACTTGCCTTCCTGTTTGACAGCATTTGACAGTAGCATTCACCATATTTTGTATCACATCTCATGAAGACAGCCATGCAAGAGGTCTTCCAGAATGGCTTTAAAAAGGGGCAAGAACAATCGGTTAAGTATGTTCAAGGCAAGGGGGTAGAGTATTTTGAGAGGAATTAATGGCAATGTTTTTTACTACAGTAAATTTCTAAGGTTTAAACATTCACCATATATTTTGAGTGCTCCATGTAGTATCATCCATATAATGATGAAAGTATCATAAAAGGGAGTTAGAATTCATATTTTGTGTTACAACAGATGTTGATGTTCCAGAGATTTCTAGCAGCACAAGATATGACAATAGTTTGAGTCTGACAGGCCAGGATACTGTGGGGTGAGTCAAATGTCTAGAGCCTAAAGTTTAGGCAAGTTAGGAGAAAAAGCCATCAATCATGCAACATAGATTCAGTGAGCACAATTACATACTGGTACTATGTACTGTGTACTAAAGCGCCTTCATAGGCAGAGTGCAGCAGCCAGGGTTCAGCTTGCCCTGCTGTGCTGGCCCTGGCCCAGGGGGCATGCTAGTCAGTGATTGAGACTGGGTGTGGTAGCACACACCTGTAATCCCAGTGCTTGGGAGGCTGAAAACAGGAGGATCACTAGAGTCTGATCTGTGTAGTGAGACCCTGTAGACCTTCTACTAAATACATAAGAAAAGACAAGACAAGACAAGAAATTCCTGCTCACATTCCATCTAGGGACAGCTAATTTACAAAGGAGGAACCGACTGGCTGAGGTAATTGCAGAGAACAGAGAGTTAGGCCAATTCAAATGAACATTTAAGTGAGTTCCTACTCTCTAGAAAACAGTGCAGCACTTGGGATCCATTAGTGGGTGAAGCAGATGTAGATTTCCATCCTCATGGAATCCACAGTCCACCATGGGCAGAGACAATACAAGGGTTAATAAGGAAGTGATCTGCATGCCGTGCTAAGCATCATGCCAGTGATGGTGATCCTTTTACAGGACGAGGGCCAACAGTCACCCAAAACCCACTTATTTATCACAAAGTGCCCACACTGCAATTACACCTGAATAGTGAGATTTTAGTTTAAAAACGAAAACTCTATATGAATACCTTTTGTCTTAAAAGAAAAATACAGTACCACACATGCCTTAGGTTTGCCACCACTGTGCTATGCTCCCCCTCAATGGCCATGGGTGCTTTTTGATAAGCCTGCCTCTCCTCCTTACCCAAGCAGGTTTGGAGGGGGTAAAGTCTTGCCACTGTTGCAGCCCCAGGATGCTTCCCCATATCTTGTTTTACTTCATCCTGAACATATGGGTTTAGGTTGTCCCTTCATGAAACTCTTCCAAATTACCTGATGGTTTCCTGCTGGCACCCAGCTGCCATATAGGTCAAGCTTAGTGACATGTGGCCAAACAAAACACAGTGGGAAAATGGCACCTTAAACTCTTTATACAAATGAAGAACAGCAGTGAATCCAGAAGCCAAGATTCTCTCCCAAAGCACTCTACTTCAAACTTTGTCATGGATCTGGGTAACTCACACAGAGGGCAGAGTGAGGGCCTCAGCCCTTGTTGTCCTGACTGAACTTGGGTGAAAGCAAATGCTGTTTCCTCTAAGATGTGTGGAATAAGGGAACTCATGGACACTTGAACTCTCAAATGACCAAACTTTCTTCTCCACCCACATCCACTGTATTTGCTACCACACCCTTGGGAACAGGCTCAAATATGAATTTCTCTAGTGCTACCTTTCCTTGTGCAAACTGGCCTAGATGAATTGAAGTTAAAAGATACATCTTGTTAGCAATCGAGCTTCAGTAATGCTGAATGTTGTAGAGCTGCAGCTCTTCATGATAATCAGGTTAATTTTTAGAAGGTGATTCTAATATCAGCTTTGGCTTCATGATAAGAAACATTAATTGTATTTTAAATCATAGTCTCTATGAAGAGATGATTCAACCAATGTTTGGGGGCTACTTTAGTGACAAACCTTCAACTCAAGTAAATAAAATGGGCAAAGCATATTTCAATACTATGACACAATATATCTAGATTAAAAAGTAGTTATAGTAAATCCTAATGCACAAAAACCATGTTAACCTTATATAGTGCTACATACAATTTGATGTGGAGCCAAAACACGTAAGAGCAAAACTGCTATAACATGAGACCTTCAAAGTTATAACGATATTTTAAAAAATCACAACTATGAACAACAGAGACGGAAGCTGTATTTTGTTAAAAATGGGTGATATCTAAACATTGAGCCGGACAGATATTTAA
>PVKN010036290.1:0-11474 GCA_004027915.1 Capromys pilorides | reverse complement strand
GGCCTCTGCTCCTGCTTACAGGTGCTTTAATCTGCTGCATTATTTGGCTGGTTCAAATATCCACTTTCAATAAGAGACCATTCTAATTTTTTATCTTTTAATTTAATTCTTTATTTATTTGGTACAGGGTCTCGCTATGCATCTTGGGCTTATAGTGATCCTCCTGTTCCAGCCTCAAGAGAGACATTGTAGGAGTAAAACAATTAAGACTGAAAAGCAGGTTGAAGACTGAAAAGATGAAGGTATGTCATTGAAATAGTGTCCAAAAGAAAGTTGGGACTAACTACAGATAAAACAGGCTTCTATCCAAAAACTAAGAAAGGCAGTATAATTGAAAAAAGGATCGATTTATCCAGAAATAAAAATGAACAAAAAATAAAATTTTAAAATTAAAATTTATATATAATACATAATATATGTATTAATAGCTGAAAATTATAATAGTGATATGTTATAGTTTGTGTGTATTTGTCCCCTCAAAGCCTCATGCAGTCATTGAAGCACAGTTCTATTAATGAATTTGTGGTTAATTCATGATTCAAGTCTGGGATTATGGGTCTGAGTACTGTTGGGGTTATGAATGTGAGTGTTGCATGCCTCTTGGGGTAGATGGCTTGAAGGTTATGAAAGAGAGAGAGAGAGAGAGAGAGAGACAGACAGAGAGAGAGAGAGAGACAGACAGACAGAGACAGACAGACAGTCTTGCTCTCTGTTGCCATTGTTGCTCCTCCTACTCTTGCTGTTACTGTTCTGCTACCATGAACTGCTGCTCTCTCCCATGTGCCACTCAGCCTTGGAGCCAGCTGAGTATGGACTGAAACCTTCAATAACTGTGAGCTAAATAAACCTTTCCTTCTTTCACTTTGCATGTTCGGTATTTGCCCCAGCAATGAGAGAAGAGTAACTGAGACGTGAGAGAACATGTACAAAGAAGACCAATGAAGAAATAAAGAAATTAAATCACACTATAAACTAAGTAGACTTAAGTGACGGATATAGAGCACTCTGTCCAACACCAGACTACACATTCTTTTCAAGTGTACATGGAATAGTCTCTGTTATGAAAAATAGGTTATGCCATCACCATGGATCAGAAAAATTTTTAAAGATTAAAATTATAAAAGGTACTCTTTCTAACCATAATGAAATGAAATTAGAAATTCATAATGGAAACAAAACTAGAAAATTTACATATGTAGAACTTAAACATATTTAATTTTTTTTTTTTTTAAAGTATTTGGTTCAAGGTCTCACTAGACAGCTCAGATTCATAGTGACTCTCCTGTTTTCAGCCTCCCCAGTGCTGGGATTACAGGCGTGTGCTACCATGCATGGAGTTGGTGGCCAGCTCAGTGTGCCCCAGGGGCAGGGCTGGTGGGGAACCAGGGACTGAACCACAATCCCTGTGCTTGCCTAAGCAGGTGCTTAGTCTGCTAAGTTATCTTGCCAGTCTACACATTTAAACATTGTCAAAGAAGTCAGAGAGAAAATTAAAATACTCTGTGAGGTGAATGAAAATAAAAATGGAGCATAACAAAGCTTGTGGGATGCAGTAACAGGAGTGTTCAAAGGGAAATTTATGACTGTAAGTACATACGTTAAAATAATCTCAAACAAATCATCTGACTTTATACCTAAAGGTACTAGAGAAAAGGAAATCTAACCAAATCCAAGACTAGCAGAAATAGAAACAATAAAGATTAGATCATAGATAAATAAAATAAATAAATAAATAAATAAATAAATAAATAAAATAGACAACAGAAAATGAAAGTTTGAAGGAATCCAAAGGTTGATTCTTTGAAAGTACTAACAAAATTGGCAAGCTATAAGCTACATTTAAAAATAAAAAAGAAAATGCAAATAACTAAAATTAGTAATGAAAGTGGGATGTTATTACAGAACTTGTAGAAATAAAAGAGACTGTAAGGGAATCCTAAGAACAATCATCTGGTAGCCAATTAGGTGACCTAACTGGGAAAACTCCTAGAAATATGTCAGTGTACTCGCCACACACACACACACACACACACACACACACACCCCATCAAATCTAATTTGTGAAAAAAATAAAATATCTCAAGAGACCTAGTACCAAGTAAAATGTTTGAATCAAGACTAGAACAAGAAAAGCTCCCAAGTCAGGGCTGGGGAAATAGCTCAGCGGTCTAAGTGCCTGCCTGACAAGCACAACAACCCGGGGTTCGATCCTTGGGACTGCATGCGGTGCCAGCCCTGTGCTGGCCCTGTATCGTGCCAATCAATGAGACCTAAAACTGAGCACGGTGGTGTGTGCTTGTAATCCCAGTGCTGGGGAAGCTGTCAGGAGGATCACGACACGTTGAAGTAGCATAGTGAGACTCTGTACCAAATAAAATCAATCAATCAATCAATCAATCAATCAATAAATAAATAGATGGGGGGGGAGTCCCAACTCAGATGGCTTCATTGGAGAATTCTAGAAAAATTTTAATGCTCTGATTATACTAAAAACTGCTGAATTGCCACTTTAAGTGGGTTAATCCTCTGGGATAAAAATTGTATCTCAATAGAACTGTTGGCATGTTATTTCTAAAAGTTACCTGAATTCATGCATGACTTGTTAGTGGCAGGCCAGCTCTTTACTCCCTTACCAGTATAAGGAGGGGCCACCAAAGGCCTCAGGGGCCACCTTGTCAAGTTGCCTCTGTTGTTGGCAAAGACGGATGTGCATATCTGCTTCACACCTCTAAGTTGCTTGCCCACGCGCCGACTTCCTCAGTGCACGCCTGTGAGACAGGTCATACTGTGTATTCTCTATGGGCTGCACAGCCCAAGTGACTGGCACTGTAACCAGGCCATCGCTGCAGGAGTGAAGATGGTGCTGGGGTCGGATGAGTGTCTCCCAAAGGTTCATGGGTGAAGATGGGCTTCCTGGGCTGGAGGTATTGGGAGGGGGCTGTGGATCTTTATGAGGTGGGGCCCTTTGGGTCATTAGAAGCATGTCCTCCAAAGGGATAGTGGAGGGCCCAGCCCCTTCTCTATTTCTGCTCCACGGCTTCAGCTGTGACTAACCTTTGACACACCTGCTCCTGTCATGTTGTGCTGCCACCCTAACAGAGACTCAAATTCATGGGGCTGTCCAATGGGTGACTCGGGCTTCTAGAATGATGGGTCAAAGGCAACCTTTCTTTACTCGTTAAGAAGCCTGCATCCGGTGTTCTGTTAGTGATGGAAAGGTCATAATACAGATGGTGTTATAAAATCACCCAGTGAAGCTGTCCAGGTTTTAGATTCCCTCCATGCGATGGGCCCCTGTGAGGAAAGGGCCCTGCACATCTGCAGAAGAGGCCATGTGTGACAGAATGGGGAAGGACATGTGTGCCTGGGGAGGAGGCCACTTCCCTTCTGAAGCTACCTAGATAAGAACCAGATGGAGGGGGCACAGAACCCTTTCCACAAGTACATTTAAGAAACATGCATGAGTTGCTGATAGCGAAGACGATTTGCTAAGAATGGTTTCTCCGAAGTCTGTAGAAACCCTACTGGACCATGCTTTTTGGTTTCAAGCATGATGAACCTAGAGCCCAATTGCCTTACAGACAAATGGCTCTGTAGACTGATGGTCCAGTAGACGAATGACCAGGCCACGTGCAGCATGGCTATGTCACCACCTGAGGCTACGGTGAGGAATTTTCACTTCCAGACCATAGGCAGACTTGGGAATTGGAATGACCTATGGGGGATCCACTTAGGCAAGGTGGCCCCAGTTGCGTAGGGTGGGGGCATGTCTGATTCTTTGTACCTATCCCCAACACACTTCCTCTTCCCTGGAGCATTGCTCTGAGGGCAACTGCTCCACTCTCCTGACCTAAGTACTGTGGTCTGTTATTTATTTTATCTCCCCAAAGAAAACAAATTCTCTCCATTTTGTCTTACTTCCTACCAGATAGAATCTTTTGTTTTCACGTACTGCCCTGTCAGCTTCCAAGAAGTTTTTATGGCTTGAGACTTGTGGAGACACCCAGGGTTCAGTGGTCTGCACCCGGCTCCAGCCCAAGGTCGAGGATTCCCTCCTTTTCCTTCCCTGTATTGTCCGGCATCCTGCAGGGCCGCTGTCCCGGGCCACACCACCAGGATAGTGCCGCCTGGTACAGATCCCTCCTGCTGCCACGGGCGCCACCAAGCCCTGGACACACCTCACCACCGCTGGAGGTGCGTAGGCTCCTGAGGAGGATGGGACAGGCAGGCGCAGACAGTGAATTTCTTTCCATCCTTGGCTCTCTGCCCTGGTCAGACGGGCAGGCTGCAGGCTTCAGAGGAGGTGGCCTGCATGCACAGCAGCAGCTCCCTGTTTTCCAGCAGACCTCGGAGTCCCCACCAGATAATGAACTGTACCAGCATTTTAGGGGTTGCCTGAAGTGAGAGCTAGTACAGGACAGCAAGGATTTGTCCTAATGCCTTTTCAAACAAAAAAGAGAATTTCTTTCTCACAGTCATTGCTGGCTGAGTTTTCATCCTAAGCATAGTTTTAGTCCTGTTGTGTTGCTTACAAGTCCCTCAGGCTTGCATAGGATGAGTGTGGACACCTGAGGCCAGCCTACTGCTTCTTGCCTGGCTCTGTACAGGTGCTGCCTTCTGCCGTTGGCTCTGTTCCTGTGAAAACCCTTAGTGACCCTGCAAAGTTCATGTTTGCTCCATGGGGGACTCCAATGGCCAGGGTCTTCTGTCAGACTTCTTCCGGTTTTCTAGATAGTTATCACTGGTGATGACACAGCACTCGTCACAGGGCACTGTGAGCCATCACATCCCTGCCCGTCTCCACCTTTAGGTTATGGGATCCTAGACCTCAGCTCAGCATGATGTTCAATCCATGACAGATTAGCAAAAGTAGGAGTTTGTCAGAGGCTTGCAAGATGGAAATCAAAGGTTTTAAGTTTCATTCTGTGAATGTTCTTCAGGCAGTGGTGTGATAGAAAGATGAATGAGAGACTGTTCTTGATCAAGAAACAAAGGACGCCACTCCTGCTACCAATCAAGAATAGCAGAGGCAGTTGGGAGCATCTCTGTTGCCAAACTGATTGCTGTCTTTGAATAAGGAGGGTTGATGAGGTGATTTTGGGGGTGTAAGTGAAGGAGAGTGTGGCTTCTAATATCTGACTTGTACCTAAGTAGCTAAGGCCTCCTTCAGATTGCAACAGTCTGTTAGGAGGATTACCCCTGTCATTTCTATTGTGGTGAGGTGACTTTGTTCGGGTAGGAAGCTGATTTTCTCTGAGACAGTTTACATCAGTCAGCTGTAAGAGTGGAGCACCGCAGTCATTCAGGGGCTAATGGCATTTTATCCAGTGCCCTCATTCAAATCCCCCTCTTCAGATTGAATAAATGTCTTTCTGCTAGAATCTCCCCAGTGGCTATGGCGGATGCCGAATTTCCAGTCAAGTTTGAGCACGAAGCCCCTTTCCCTCATAAAACCACGACAAGGCACACATTCTGGAAATGGTGTGTTTCAAAGAAAAGAGACTTTGCAATCAGTAGTTAGGAATGAATTTCAAACAGCATCAACCTGCAAAATAAAATGAAAGCAAAGTGCTGATACTCTCCCAGGCCATGTGGTGGTGCAGACTAGTAAAAGACCCAGCTTCCAAGGTAATTCCTCATGTGTGTGTAATCACTTTGCTCACACTTTGAGTAATATGCTTCTTCAGGTCATAGTTTTCCCTAGAAATAGAAGGGGAATTGGTTCCAGGGCTTGCATGGATTCCAAAATCCAAGAATCCTCAAATTCCTTATGTAGTATATCTGCCTAGAATATACTATATGTTTTGAATTGTGTATACTTGTACTATATACTTTTTGAATCATGTCTAAATTACTTACAATACCTAATACACTGTAAATGCTATGTAAGTGTTGTTATACTATATTTTAAAAGAAGTTATACTGTATTATTTAGGGACCAATGACAAGAAAAAGTGTACATGTTTGCTCTGGAAATTACTTTCCCCAGTCCTTTCTACCTGCAATGGCTCCATCTGCAGGGGGACCTGCAAGCACAGAAATAGGCTCTACGTGTTCACTGCCTCTTCAGAAGAATGCAGAGTTGTGAAGGACTCTCAGCTGTGGAATGATTAGAAATTACCGAAGAGGCAGTAGCACAACTGGGAATGACCGGAGGGGCAAGGCATGCAGAGAATGTGAAATTATCTTCTTGTCTCTGAACATCTTGACTGTGTTTGCTTAGAAAAGCACCCAAGGGTGGGAAGCGATGTGACCACACAGAGGATTTCACTCTTTATTCATTAGATTCCCATGGAGTTTTTGCTGTGGATCAGGCACTGTTTGGGAGACATAATATTATGGTGGAGAAAGCCAACGTGATCTTTGTCTTCATGGGATTACTGAATGTGTTTCGACTTATCAAATAAGCAAAGCTGGCTGATGTTCTCGTGAAGGGCCAGACAGCCAAGACCTCTGTTGCGGTGGACCTTGGGTCTCTGCCACAGTTAGGTTGACCATCTTTGTTGTTATAGCACACACACAGCTATGTGGTCCACAAAGGGAGGAGCATGAGTGTTCCAATAAAACTTTATTACAAAAATGGAAGCCAAACCTAATTTGGTTATGGGCTTTAGTTTGTTAAACCCTGAGCAAAACTATAAATAGACAATTGAAGTGCACCACTATATCAGGGAGAGATGTGTGGCACTGTCAGTACACGTGAAAAGGAGTTCAGTATATTAGACTTGAGATTTGAAAGATGAGAAGAAATTAGGTAAAGGGGGATGAAGAGAGCATTGCAGGTAGATGGTGAGGGTTACAGGCACGGTGTAAGATAAAGCTGATGGGAGAGCCAACACTGGAGGGCTGCTTGGTGAGGTTCAGAACTTTCGTCATTCACAAGAATAATGGAAATCATTTTATTCAGAGTCCCATGCATGCTGTGATGTTTCAGAATCACCCTGCTGGGTATGTCCTGGGGAATAGATTGTAAGGTAGCCTACACTAGTAGTTGCGACAAAGCCTAAAGAACTGTGAAAAGTGGTTACGCAGTGGGAAGAAAGCAAAAACTGAAGCAATTCTTGGTGAGTAAAATCTACATGGTGCATAGGCTGGATTTCAATATGGGGGCGAGGGTACAGTTGGGTCCAGAGTGACTCCCGGGCCCTGGCTTGTCTGATTGGATAGCTATGTTATTCCTGAGATACAATACAGTCTTTTAGGATGATATAGCAAACTACAAAAGATTAAGTAATTTATAAATGCAAACTTATTTCTTACAGTTCTGGAGGCTGGGGGGTGGTTAAGATCAAAGCACAACAGTCTCATGTCTTGTGGGGATCATTCTTTATGTGTCTGTAGAGAGCACAAGGACCAAGCAGTCTCCCTTGGGTCTCCTTAATCAGGGTACTGATCTCATTCATGGAGGCTCCTCAGATTGCACGAGCTAATTTCCTCTCAAAGGCCACATTTCCGAAAGCGTCATATTAGAGGGGATTATTTTAACACATACATTTGAAGGAAATAATCTGTGACCTTCTCCTGGCTCCCCAGATTTTTGTCTCCAGACATACAATACATCCATTTCATTCCAACAACCCTTGGCCTTAACTCATGTCAGCTTCAACTTTAAAGTCAACCCAACCTCACCTAAGAGTCTTCTAAGTCAGACATGTGTGAGACTCAGGTAAGATTCATCTTAAAGCAAATTCCTCTCAGGTATAGATGAGTCTATAAAATCAAGCAGTATCTGTGTTCCCCAAACACAATGGCTCAGGATAAACAGTCTTCTTCCAAAAAGAAGAACTAGGCAAGAAGGAAAGGATTATAGACCCTAAGCATGTTAAAAACCCAACAAGGCAAGCTATGAAAACTTATGGCCCAAGAAGACAAAGAGCGAGTTCTGTAAGTAGACAAAGTCCTCAAAGGGTGACACTGGAGCTGGAGCTTTCTTTGCACAAATGGTTCCATCTTCAAGGGTGACACTGTAGCGAAGAGAACACTGCTGCATAAGGGACACAGCACACCCAGGGCAGGAGCTGCCTGGAGATTAATTCTAGATTTGTACTCTGCTCTCCAGGTATGCTGATATGATAGACAGCTGTTAGCACCCACTGGGGCAGTGATATAAACTCCACAGGGTTTGAAGAAGGGAAGGAGTGGAGGAGGAGACACAGCGCAGGGAGGAGGGGGCAATGAGGTACCGGGGCCTGAGGGATACCGCAAACCTGTTAGTGCAGAGCAGAGGTAGATGTCTGACCTTGATGTTCTGAAAGCCCCCACTAGCTCCAAAGGCTGCGTTTGGCCTCACATTGCTGTGTACATGCATGTGTGGGTGTGCAGGTGTGTAAATGTGAACCATACACAGAACAAGCATTCAGAACAAGAAGGAGGTCGGAGGCAAAATGGCCCTGAGAAGTGAGTTCCTGAGTGTGTGTGCAGAAGGTCTTGGGCAGCCCCTGGATCTCTTCCCCAAGGGACAGAACAGGGCTAGGGTATGATATTAGCTACATCTAAGGGAAGAGGGAGTTCCAGGTCCCATCTTGGTTACCCTAACTGAGTTTGGGGGAAGCAGGTAATGACACCTATAGAATGATTCATTTTTATCACCAGCTGTCCTCATTCGGGTGCAAGTGTTCTGATGGTAGAGCTCAAGTGTTCAAGCTAGAGCTCCTCACATGCACACTAGTGCCTGGCACAGGGAACGGCCATGTCCTTAGGACAGCAAGAAGAAATGAACTGATGATGGCTCCCATTGTATAGATCAAGAAAGCAAAGGGGGTTCAAGGATCCAAACTTCTAATTGGTAGTTTGCGGACTGCAGTTTACTTGTAGCTTTCCTAAGCCATTTTCTTTGCCCAGTGGTGTCCTCAATACTGCCGTGTTCCCTTTGATGACAGAATGATCTATGCAGTGAGCTCCAACTCCAGTGTCATCTTCTGTCGACCTTGTCCTCTTGTAGAACCCCTTCCTTCGAGCTTCTCAGGCTCCCCCCTTCAAGCTTGACCAAACCTCATGTCCCACAGTCTAGGTGTACACCCATTAATGTGAGTTCAGCAGCACCTCGGTTCACGAACTTTATTCTTCTCACGATTCTGCCCACAAACCAAATTGGAAGAGAACCAAATCAAGTTCCTCCCATAGGTCCACATGGAACCTAACCATGGAGTTTGATTCGGTTCTTGTCCAGTTTAGTCTGGGAGCAGAATCGTGCAGAGAATGAAGTTTGTGAACCGAAGCACCACTCTGCAAGTTAAAATAACATAGGCTGAAATGTCCACCTTGGTAGGGATAGTGAAGTCTCCTTCATCCTTGCCTTCTTCTTATTATTAAATTGGCCTTAGAAAATTGCTTTTAACACACCTTTCATAAAAGCTGCATACACTGTCAAGTGTGAGTGGAGGTGAGGGAGCACGAGATGGAGGATTTCCCTTCTGAGTGCTGGCCTTCTGTGGTGAAATCACAGCTCCCAGTGGTTGCTTGGTTAGAACAGTGACAAGAAAAAGGCCCTGTCTGCACATTATTTAGAATATAGAAACAGGGCTCTTTCTTTACTTCACTTACAGAGCTTGCTAAAATCCTTCAACAGTTGGACTCTTTCAAAAGCAGTTTCAATCATAATCTGTTCTGCACTTTCAGCTTCCCAGGAGGCTTTCTCCCCCTGCTTCCTGCTCCTGGGAGCCCTTGTCCCTGCCAATGGCTGTGCAAATAGGACAATCATCAGGCACAGCCAAGTCAAGTACAGGACTGTCCTGGAAATGAGTCAAGGGCTCTGTGGAGCCCCTCAGGTGGCTCCTTCAGTGAAGGCATGAAGATTCTCATTGTAGCACTGCGTGTGGGGACAGGAGTCAGGACAGGGTCAGGGTTGGTCTGTCAGGTCTGGATGGGGAAGACCAGTGTACATAAAATGTATGTTAGATGTGTGGCCATTACAAGCAATGGATTTGATGATTAGTTGCATAGGTGAATTTAAAGGCATAGGTAATTCACCTCTCTGCATCTCAGGTGGATGGTTCTGAGATCCCCCCTTCCCTCATGATATCAAAATCTGTAAATGCTCAAGTCCCTGTGTAAAATAGCTCAGAAGTTAGTATTTTCATATAGTCTGCATATATATTATCATGTACTTTTTAAAAAAAATGTATTTGATTGTTACAGGGTCTCACTATGCAGCTTGGACTCACGGTGATTCTCCTATTTTCAGCCTCCCCAGTGCTAGGATTACAGGAGTGTGCCATCATGCCTGGACTCTGTGACCAGCTCAGCTCACCCTGGTGGCAGGGCTGGCATGGCACGTGGTGCTAGGGATTGAACTGCAGCCCCTGCACTTGCTTAAGCAGATGTTTAGTCTGCTGAGCTATCTCACTGTCCCTGCTTTCATGTACTTTAATCTCTAGGTTAGTTTTAATACTTAATAAATTACAAATGCTATTTAAATAGTTGGTATAGTGTATTTATTTAGGGAACAATGACAAGAAAAAAATGTCCTTACATGGTCAGCATCGATGACATTATTTTCTGAATATTTTTGATCTGAGGTTGGATGAGTCCATGAATATAAAAATGCAGATAAAGAGGTTCAATTTCTTCATTAAAATAAGAAATATGGTGTTTTAGTTACTTTTTACTCATTTCTGGGACAAATACCCAACACTCAAAATGAAGGAAGGAAAGGTTTATGTAGCTCACAGTTGCTGGAGGTTTCAGTCCTTATTCAGCTGGCCCAAGGCTGAGTGGAACAGGGCAGAGAGCATCCAGTTCATGGCAGTGGAACAGCAACAATCACGACAGAGGCAACAGACCAACCAGGGTACAGAGAGCAACAGCTTGAGTCTGTCTCTCTGTCTCTCTTATATCACATTCAGGCTCTCTGCCTCAACCTATCCACCTTAGGCCACACCCATCATCCCAGAAGGACTCAGACCCATAGTCCCATCAGTACTAAAACTCATAATCCCAGTGGATCATGAGTCAAGTCTCAAACTCTAGAAGTCCCCACCCCATGATTGCATGAGGCTTTGTGGGGACAACTAGACATAAAACATAACCTATGGTAGGGTAAGTCACACAATCATTTACATACATCAAGAATTCATGTACACAAACTGTAAACCACACTTTGTAAGGATACGGTCACATATGAAGAAGTAAAGTCTTAAAACATTGCCTTTGTACGGGAAAGGAATGAGACTGTTGTATGGGATATGATGAAATTAAAGGTTATAGCAAAGGATGCCTGGTACATATTCATGATAAAGGGTACGACTAATTCAGTCTTCTGTAGCAGACATTGAAAACAATCTCCAAGCCTTATGTCTTCAAAAGTCCAATCCTTAAATCAACTGTTGGTGAAGATATGGAGAAATTGGTACTATTCTTACCTGTTGCTGGGATTATAAAATGGTACAGCTACTTTAGAAAACAGTATGGCAGCTCCTAAAAAGATTGAAGATAGCAGTGCCTTCTAACCCAGGTATCCCACTTGTGGGTCCTTG
>PVKN010036289.1:0-11468 GCA_004027915.1 Capromys pilorides | reverse complement strand
GCACATAATCAAATTTTTTTTTTACCAGCTTTAATAGAAGTGAGCTTTCTTCTTGGAAATAGAATGCGAGTAATTTCAAGTTTGATTTTTTTTTTTTTTTTGAGTTGCTCAACCTAGTCCTTACAAATCTGACTTGGTCAAAAAAGGTCCATCCATCTTGTTCCATTTTTGTGTTAAGATCATTGAACTGGTTACTGTGTTAAGATCAATGATACTGATAACAGTATCATTGATACTGTTACTGGTTACAGCTCATTTAGCTGTCTACTCACAGTAATGATCATCAGCAATATTTGTATAAGCATTGATGATACTTTGCATTGGCTTTCTCTATCAGAAAAGATTTTTAAAGCATAAAAATCTAAACTGTTTAGTTTGATGTGTTTCATGGATCTGGGCTTCTGTATTCTGTGTTTTATGCTGTATAGCAAGTTCTATTTTAAAAAGCATGGCATGAGGTGCTTATTATAACCCACCCAGACTAGCTTGTGCTGTCGAATTCACTGGCCCAGGACACTGAACAGCCACTAAAGAAAGCTGTACTTCAGTGGAGGAAAGAGAGTTGTATTCTTACTGCTTTGGTTCAAGTTAGAAATGCTTTCTACTGTCTTGTCATCTTGTTTAATCCAAGGGTAGAACCTAGGAATTATGTAATTTATCTCCATTGTATTTTGCCTTTGGTATCTATGACTGTTGAATACCTTCTTTCTTAAGAACTTTTCCCCTGGAGATTCTTATTCCATTAGGAAGATATATTTTATACTGTCTGAAAATCATAGAGGGATATCCAGGAATGATGTTGTGGGCATTGTTACCTTACAAAGTACAGAACTGGTTCATTAATAGTGTGATTAATTTGGTGAGAATAAGTTGAATGTATCATGTGATACTTTTAACACAACATGTTACAAATTAGCTTTACTCAATTATAGACTGTTAGGAAAGGGGAAAGATTCATGAGTCTATGCAGATAGCTACATTACCAGGAACAGGAAAAGGTCTTGGTTGTGTGTAATAATTATTTCCATTCTGTGTAACTCTTAGATGAGGCAGACTTAATATTTCACATTTTCCAGGGAACATAGGTTTCATGATAGTGGAGTTATCTACAGGTAAATTTTGATTACTTTTAGTTGTTAGAATAAAGTTTGTCTGAATAAACCTTAACAAATACAGTGGTTTTCTAAGTTTACCTTTTAAATTTCCAATTATTATTTTTTATGTATTTGTACAGCTTTCATTATACAGTGCAGACTCGTAGTGATCCTCCTGTTTCAGCCTCCCCAACCCTGGGATTACAGGCGTGCACCACCATGCAGGGTCTTTGTGGCTGGCCCAGTGGGCCTGGGACGTAGCGGGCCTGGGATGGGGCTGGCCCAGCAAGCAGTACTGAGGATCCAACCCAGGTCCTTGCGCTTGCCCAGACAGGCACTTGGACCACTGAGCTATCTCCATGGCCCCATAAATTTCCCATTATTAAAAGGATTACCTTTATAGTCACCTACATTCACTAGTCCTTGGTTCTGTCTAGCTTTTCTTATTGTCATTTGGGATATTTTGTTTTATGGTGCTAGGATAATGGAAACTTAGAAATTCTGAAAGAATTCTGGAATATGTTGGATATTGGATAGTTTTCAAAGGAATGTAATCTTTTAATCCCTAGTTTCTGATTTATATAGTACTACCAAACATAACAACCAGAGATTCAAATTTTGATTTAGGTGCAACATAACCAGTTACTTAAAGATGTTTAAGTAAAAAGCCTTTGGCTTCTTAAAGTTTTTCTTTTTTTTTTTTAAAGATACCCTACAAACACCAAGAAAACCTGCTAAATTAAAGGTCATAGGTAAACTAAGAGGCAATAAGCTTTATCAAATACCTTTCAACATATAAAGTGTCAGTGAAATAACAGTTTGTGTCAGTTATCTCTGAAGCAAATAAAACTATAAATTCTGAATAAAACACAAAGCCCCAATTTTTTTTTTCTTAATGTATTTAGTACAGGGTCTGCAGGGTCGCACTACACAGATCAGCCTTGTAGTGCTCCTCCTGTTTTCAGCCTCCCGAAAGCCGCAGTCTCAGCACACACACCAGGGATCAAACCCTGCTCCCTGCACCTGCCTAAGCAGGCACTTTAGTCTACTGAGCTCTCTGGCCAGTCCACTGGCCTAACATTTTGAAGGTGCAGGTGAGCAACCAAAGGCAGATCAGACCCAAGGAGGCTGGACCCTGGGAGGTGACAGCTGCACTGTGTGAGATCTGCTCTAGTTAGGCCCTTCCCTGGGCTCTTACGTTGCACAAGGCCTAGAACTGCTCAGCCTCAGGCCAGCCGCTGCAGTCTTTCTGCCTTGAAAAGGAGAGCGGAGTTTGACCCCGGGGGCTAGAAAGTGAAGGGGAAATTCTAGAGAGATGGGAGTCGCATAAAAGGGAAAGCCCCCAAATCTACATAACAACTACTTCCCAAGCTTTGCTGACGCCCTGAAGCCTATCTCACGGGAGCAGAAATTGACCTGCGTGTACCCTAGCAGCTGTGCACTTAGGGTACACAGAGGTTAGAGCCGGAGGTTAACCTGCCAATGGCCTGCTGAAATTCTTTTGGTACATTTGAAAGGAAGGAAACAGACTCAAGAGCTTGCATGATAATCATTCCAAGTATTATGTAAAATTAATTATTAGGCATAAATATACACAGGAAAATGAAACCCATAATCAAGACAGAGCAGTTAATAATAAATTTAAAATCAGTCAAATGTTGAAACCAGCAGATAGTGATTTTAAAATTGTTATAGTAATATGAAAAGAAGTATAATCATATTAAATTAATGGCTGAGAATGCTCATAAAGAAACTATTAAAAAGCACCATAGAAAGTCTAGAATGAGAGCCAGCCAGATAGCTCAGCGGATTAAAGCGCCTGCTAGGCAGATGCAGGGTGTGTGTGTGTGTGTGTGTGTGTTAATCACCTGCATGCCATGCCATTCGCACCCCCCCCCCACCCTGGGCTGCCCTGAGCTGGCAATTGAGACTGGGTGTGGTGGTACACACCTGTAATCCCAGCTCCCAGTGCTTGGGAGGCTGAAAACAGGCAGATCACGAGTCCAACCTATGTAGTGAGACCCTGTAGCCCTGTAGAACCTATACTAAATACAAAAAAGAAAAGCAAGTCTGGAGTGAGAACTCCACTGGGTAAACTTAATATCAAATTGGAGAGAGCAAATAAGCCACAAAGTATGTAAATAGATGTTAATAGCTACAGTCTGAAGAACAGAGAAAAAAAAATTGAAAAAGTTGAGCTAAGCCGCAGTAACGTGTTGCAGTGTGAGGAGCACAGCTGTGGCTGAAAGAGGAGAGAAAAAAATTGAAAAGAGAAAAAATGAATAAATAATGGCTATCATCTCCCAGCTTTGGAGAAAATTACAAAATTAGTGATAAATTTTTATGAGCAAGTTAAATATTAAAGAATTATTATGAAGTAAATTACCACACTCTTATTTGCTGGAAACCAACAATAAAGAGAAATCTATAAAACCACATTAGAGAAAATAAAAATGTTTCATGTAGGATAACAGTAGTGTGGATGAAAACTGAGGATTAAAGTGGACATCACAATATTATTTTTGAAATGTTAGGGTTAGTTCTCTAGCTGTGATGGAATTAAATCAGGAAAAGAAAGATGTCTAGCAAAGTACCAAAATTTGTGAATAAAATGAGAAACTTTTATGGGCGTTTTGGACCAGAAAGTTTTTTAAAAATTAAAGATATTTCATATTGAATTATGGAAATATGGTTTCAAAATTAAGAAAGATGATGAAAGCAAGACAATAGCTATATTGGTAGGCAAGTGGATGGTAGACAGAGGATAAGTCGATGAGAGGGCTGGATGGATGTGCTTCCTAGCGCTTAATGTGCTTGTAACAGAAAAGAAACACCGGATATCAGTGATCTTAGTCTCTATCACAAGAAGCTAAATTAAATTCCAAAAACAACATGGAAGGAAAACTACATTAGTAGCAGAAATGATGAAATGATAAACAGATGAATGATGGGAAAAAAAAAAGCAAGCCAAAGTCACATTTAAAAAGATGCATGAGTCTAATAAAACCTATAATGAGATGAGGAAAAAGAGACAGAAGGAACAATCACAAATTACAAATATCAGGAGTTAAAAAGAGATGTTGAGCCATGAACGAAGTTTAGTGGACTAAGCACAAGCTTAGGCAAACTCAGGGACTGGGGTTCGATTGCTGGCACCATGTGCCACACTGACCCCACCCCTGGGCACACTGAGCTGGCCACCAAGTCTGGATGTGGTGAGGCACACCTGTAATCCCAGTATTAGGAAGGCTGAAAAACAGAAGGATCACTGCGAGTCTGAACTGTGCAGTGAGACCCTGAATAAAATAAGTTAGAAAAAAAAAAGTAAGCACGTTGGGAATCACTGTATCAGCCTTGCACATGAGCCTGAATTTCATTTTTCTTTTCCTGAAAAAGTACTGAATAACACCTTACTGTTACTTTTTTCTCTCACCTAACAGCTTTCCCTACAATGTGAGTGCATTAAGTGGAACCAACTAGTGTTGGCTGCTAAAAAGCAAACTGCTTAAAGCTAGCTGTTATTGCACCCTTGAATTTGTGGGCCCTAGTCCTGGACTGCAGGATACAAACAACTATTGGTCTTACCTAGATGCTAACCAGTGTGTATTGAACATGTTCTGGAAATAAAAGTTATCTCCTCCTTTTTTTATTGTTCCAGGTTTAAAAGGTGAGCTCGTAGTACAGCAACACTTTAAAATGATTTCAGAGATAGTACAGGTGCCCAAGGGTAAGGGAAGGTCATGATGTTGGCTGGCTTTTTTACTAATAACAATTACATCAGAAAGTATATTAAAGTGTTAAAATTTTAATTTCTCTTGAGGCCAAAGCTCTGTTCTTCTTGTTTGTTTTCAGTTATTTATAATTTGAAATGCTAATTCTTCTAAAAGAGCATATTTAGCTTGGATGAGAACAAAATGCTTCTGCTGTCTGAGTACAACATAACAGTCCATAAAAGTTTTAGACTTACATTGACAAAAGATTGTCAAAAAATAATTTTTCTTTCTGCTTAGCAGTTACCTATTCTGCTTAGCTACTTAAAAGGTAATGTGTTTCAGTGTTATTTTTCAAATAAGTCACAGAGGTGTAAGAATGGTGGATGGCAGTTTTTAAAACTAAAGTCAAATTTATGAAGCATTTTACAAACAGTCTGATTTGAATATTGTAAAGAACAAAATATGTATAGATGTGATATACAGATTGAACTGTCATAATTATTTTTCTAAAGATAAATCATTAAATTATATAATTTTAATATTTATTGAGGATCTTAAACTTATCTCAACTTAAATTTTCACTGCCACGAAAAACTAATACAACCACTGTTCACCTTATAAGAGCTGGGAGTGTGGCTGGGCATGCGCAAAGCCATGGATTCTTACGTCCCAAAACACACACAACACCATCCCGAAACAGGGCCGGCCAGATAGCGATAGCTCAGGAAACTAAAGCGCCTGCTTAGGCAGAGCACAGCAGCCAGGGTTCGATCCCCCACGTGCACTGAGACAGAGACTGAGACTGGGCGTGGTGGCACTTGCCTGTAATCCCAGTGCTTGGGAGGCTGAAAATAGGAGGATCACGATGAGTCCCATCTATGAGATCCTGTAGACCGTATACTGAATACAAAAAACTAAAACAAAAACCACAAGATGAAACCAACACTGTAACACACACACACACACATATATATATACTCCCTGATCCCACCTTGTCGCAGCATTGCTTAAAATTTACAGCTTATAAACTTTCTTCAGCAGAAACATATACTAGTCATAATGTAATGTCATCGAGAGTATCTGTTGTTTTAAATTTTAAAGATGATCTGTCTTTACCTATGAGATAAGTTACTTTTCATTTAAACAGTATCTTATCACAAAACAGTTAAGTGAACTAAAATACTTTTTAGCAACTCTATTGAAACATGATGTTCCTACTAAATGTTACTATACAATTTAGTAGCTTTTAATATGGTTATGTAATTATACTGCCATTACCATAACCTAATTTTGGGACATTTTTATCATCCCTAAAATAAGTGTATACCTACGAACGTCACACCTTACTCCCACCTCTGAAAAAGCCCACTGTATTTTTATTTCCCCAAAGCTCTAGGCAACTACAGTTTCTGTCTTTATAAATTTGCCTGTTCTGAGCATTTCGTGTAAGTGACATCATAAAGTATGAAGGGCTTTTGTTGCTTAGCTTCTCGACTTAAGAGTGAGATTTGTCCATTGGTAGCATACATTGCTGTTCCATTTTTTAATGATAAATAATATTCTGCAGCATGGACACATCTCACTTATTCGTCAGCTGAACAACATCTGGGTTATCTCCACTCTAGAGCTGCTAGGTAGGGCCAATCTTCCTGGGAACATTCATGCACAAGATTCTTTTCATTATTGTTGGTACTGGGGATAGAACCCAGGGCCTTAACGTGCTAGGAAAGCTCTGTGTCACTGAGCCCTATTCCCACTCTTCAAGTACAAGTTTCTGTGGGTACATATATTTCCCTTTCTCCTAGGTAGATAGGCATAGAAGTAAAATGGTCGAGTCATATGGAAATTCGGTATCAGGCATTTTGATATAAATGAGATATAATTTTGCATCATATAATAAAATCATAGCTAAGATATTTTAGCTATCTTTTTAGTGAAATCATTATTACCATCATTATTATTATCATTGTTGCTAAACCTCAGTGACCAGATAGATTCCCTTATTCTAAATGTATACAGGTACTTATTCTGACTATAAAATATGAACTCTTCTTTATTTGAAAGACAAAAATCTTATTAATTTTTCTCTGGAAAGGGGCTAGGCAGATAGCTCTGTGACACAAGTGCCTGCCTGGCAAGTGCAAGGTCATGAGTTTGAACCCTGGTCTCACAAAAAAATCTAAAATTTTTCTCTAGAAGAATTAGCCTACTAGGGAGCTTATCTATTTACAGTTTTAACCGCTAGTTAAAACTGCAAATATAGATATAAATCTATACACAAACTGGAGATAAAACACAAAGCAAAAATTTTTTGAGTGTTATCGAAAGATAGCATTCAAAAAGTTAAACATGACTCTTACACCAAACATTGCATGAACATGTCAAAGATTTATTTAACCCATAAATGAGAAAACTGTGGGGAGATAAGACCAGCACAGAGTATTCAAGGAATTATTTTTTGAAAGAATGTTAAGAAAATATTGCTAGGTTAGCTGTAAAACTAGGAAATTTACTTCAGGGAAATAAAATCATATTGTGTTGTTTTCTACTTAACAAAATCTACAAGTTTTGAGCTGGCGAGATAGCTCAGTGGTCTAAAGCGCCTTCTTAGGCAAGCTTAGACAAGTGCGCAGGGATTGCAGTTCATTCCCTGGGACCACGTGCCATGCCAGCCCTGCCCCCAGAGTGGGCTGAACCAGCCACCAAAAAGAAAAAAAGGAAAGAAAACTATAAGCTTGAGGTTTTATCAAAAGCAACTAGCAAGTCAAAAAAGAGTATATTTAATTTTCCTAAATAATGTTGGGTGGACCAGTTAAATGACTTTTTAGGATTATATTGAAAGGATGTATGGTTTCCCTTTTGCTTCATTCCAAGTTTTTTATACTTTTTAAAACATTACATATTGCATCATCCTATGTTTCATTTTTGAGGGTGTAGTTGTCAAATGCAAATCACTGGCCATGAAAATTCTCAGACTTAGTACATGGAACAGAAAGTGTTGTTCTATGTTTTATTTCCTCACATTACTCATGTATCAAAACTTTACTCTAATGCTACTCCAGGGAAAGAGTTCCATTTTAACTTCAGCATCAGTTTCAACCAAGTCTCAGGCAAAACTGCTCTCCAACTTCACAGCATAGATGATATCTTGGCTACTTTTCTCTCCTAGCTGAGATGAAATAACTGACTCCCAAAATTAAAGGAGGAAAGGCTTATTCAGCTGAGATGCAAAGATCTAGGGAAAATTTAATTATTGTTTGCAAGGGTGTAACGGGATTGGGCATGTTGAACAGTTGTACAGTGCTTCTGAAAAGAAATAAAAGCTTGCCCTACGTTATAAGGGTTTCAGTGGTTACAAAGAACTTTCAGATATCAAGTAATCACTTTTTACATGGCTTTTCAAAGACACTGAGTCTTTGGAAGAAATTAAAAATAGGACTGAATTGTGGCTCTGTGTTCTGGGTTTAGTGTGGTGTTGCCTGAAAGGTTAACCAGATAATCCCGTGAAATCAGCAAAGTGTTTATAATTTAACTGGGTTCAGACCACCAGACTTACTAGCTTTTGCGGGAATTCACAAAGCAGCAACTGTTCCCGAGGGCTCACTCTGTGGCAGAGGCTGCAGGAAAACAGCTATACAAGTGGCAAAAATGTGGGGTAGCACTGCCACCAGAGAACAGAGAAATATTTGCAAGTATGGTGTCTGGAAGGGACATAAAAACTCTGGCTTGTGAGGCAGAGACCTGGAGAAGAGGGAGCAGTCTCCTCTCTGAGGGATACGGTCCAGGGAGTCATCCAAGAAGGAGAGCAAAGCAAGGCCGATTCCCTGGTACAGCGGAGGAGCAGGCAGAGGACCAGTACACAGGGGCACTGAGTGAGTGGGAAAATAGTCATCCATTTTGGTTTATGTTGACCCTGGAGATTGAACCCAGGGCATCATACATCCTCAGCAAGTAGTCTATTGCTGAGCTACATCCCCACCTTTTAAGGTTCTTTTTTAACTTTAAGACTGGGTGTTGCTTAGTTGTCCAGGGTGGACTTGAACTTACAATACTCCCGTTTCAGCCTTCCACGAAGCTAGGATTATAAGCATATTCTGTCAGGCTCTACTTGAATAGTAATTCATAGGGCTAGCCTCAGAAGTATCTGGTCCACCTATATTCAGAGCAAGCAGAAGGTTCTGAGCAAATGAAAGTTTAATACAATTTAACTTTTAAAAGAATCTCTCATGGCTGCAGAATAGAACATCTCTGAATTAACTTTTCTGTCTCCAGCCTTTTGCCATCTTATTATAAGTCATATCTATAGATTTTTATCTTATTTAAAATGTAAAATAATAAATGTTGGGGCTGGGGAGATAGCTCCATGGCACAAGTGCCTGCCTGGCAAGTGCAAGGTCATGAGTTTGAACCCCAGTCCTGCAAAAACAAAAACAAAAAAATGTTTATTTTAAATAATAACGAATGTGCTATATGTAAATGCTAATCACATTTTATGATGACTTTTTCAAAAAATAGAAGTTGGCAGTGTTCAGTACTTGGCGTTTCTTCATTTTTTAAAATATATTTAGTACAGGGTCACACTACACAGACTGGACTCATAGCGATCCTCCTACTTTCAGCCTCCCAAGTGCTGGGATTGTAGGTATGTGCCACCACACCCAGTCTCAATCATTTTCTCAGTGCTCCCCAGGGGCAGGGCCAGCACAGCATGTCAGGAATCAAACCCCTGCCTAAGAAGGTGCTTTAATCTGCTGAGCTATCTGGCTGGCCCTTGACATCTGTTTATTGTCCAGCATTTGGTCTGTTCACTACCACTTGTTGTGCAACCTCCGGAGCACCTCACTAACGAATCAAAAAGGTAAATGATGTTTAGTGCTTTATGAAAATAGTTTGGATCTCACTTATTCCCAAAGCACAGAGACAAGTTAAGAACTTGTTCCAGTAAAACAGGTGACAAACCGGGGTACAGTAGAAGCAGTGGTAACTGGCACATTTCTAGGTGTGTTTTGAAGGCTGAACCACTAAGTCTTGCTTACAGAATAGGTGTGCCTGTCAAAGCCAGAAGACAAACTAGACGCCAAGACTGAACCAGAGAAACTGCACAGATGGATTTCCTGTTTAGTGAAATGTAGAAGATTGTGCCAATGAGAGAACTGAGACAACATGAAACGTTGTGTTGGACTTGTTGCTCTTCAGATACCTTTTAAAATATCTAGTTGGAAATTTCAAATCAAAAGCTGGATATTTAAACCTATAATTCAGGAAAGGGACTTTTTATTGTCTTTGTATCTTTCAGGGATTTTTAAGGGAAGAATGCATGAAATACAGCATTTGTTCTCCTCTCAGATTTGATGGTTAGTATAAATATATTGAGCTCCAAACTGGCAGTTGCTTTCACTAGAAATTTTTGAAGCTTTTTACCATGTCCCAGCATGCAGCGTTGTTGCTGAGAGGTCCAGGGCTGGTCAGATTTTCACTTCCTTGTGTGCACCCTCGTACCCTCTCTCTCTGCTCTGCCAGAGGTTTGGGATCTTCCCTTCATCCCTGGTGTGCTAAAGTTTCCCAGTGATACAGGTCTTCATAAGCCATTGCCCTGGACTCTCTAGTTGGGCTGATTAATAAAGAGTCCCCTAGTTTGGGAAAATTTTCTCATATTCTTTCATTGATAATTTCTTCATCCAGTTTCTCCTTTTAGTCCTTATAAAATTTCTGGTTTTGAAATGCTGGATCTGAAATCTGTGTTTCTATCTTTCTCCAATTTCTTCTCCAACTCTACTTACTTGGGAGTTAATTTTGTCAGCGTGAGCCTTTAATGTTAAGCTTTAGTGAACGTTTATTTTGCAAATACATTATCTTCTACTAATTCTCTGAGATTAATTAGAATTTGGAAATCTTAAAATTCCTTCTCTTTGCTTTTGTATTCTCCCCTGATTTTGTATTGTTGGTTGATTTTTTTTTTCTTTTCTTGCTTCTTTGTGTATTTTTCTTATATCTTTCAGATTGGAGGCATTTCTACATGGCCAGGGGTCTATACCTGTGTCTTTACAGGTCTTGGTTTATTTGGGGAAGCTATAACATAATACTCCAGGTCTGAGATGTTTTAATGACCAAAAATGTATTGGCTTACAGTCCAGAGGTCGGAAAGTCCAATGTTAAGTCCCAGGAACTTGGCAAGCCCTTCTTGTTCCATCATCATAAGGTGGAAGGAATCAGATGGCAGCTGAGCTCAGAGAAGGCGGGGAGAGAAACAGAGAGACACAGCACACTCAACAGACAGTAGATAAAGATGGCGTTAATTTACTCATGGATGAAGCTCTCGGGACCTAAGCACTTCTCCCAAGTTCCATTTTGTTCATTTTCTTTCTTTAGCATGAGTTCTAGAAAAGACATATCATGCAGAAGCATAGAAAAGCTATTTGGATGTTCTTCGTGAATTGTGGCACACGACTCCCCTGAAAGGCTTCACAATGGGGCGATTGCAAGCCAGGCATGGTGGCACACACCTGTGATCCCAGCACTTGGGAGGCTGAGGCAGGAGAATAGTTGCCAGTTCAGTTCAAGACCAGCCTAAGCTACAAAGTGATCTCAAGGCCAGCCTGAGCTGCATAGTGAGACCCTGTCTCAAAAAGACAAAAAAAAAAAAAAAAAAAAAAAAAAAAAA